>JAODXP020007954.1:80000-85041 GCA_027497455.2 Sardinella longiceps | reverse complement strand
TGTGTGCTAGCATGAGTGCTAGCTATCTGCGTGGAATAGAGGTTAATAGACACTGATAAGATCACATGAGCTTAAACGCAGAACACCAGCGCTGAGATGCAGATGGAGATGGAGATGGGTGGGCGGCGTGAGCCATGCGCCATCCAGCCACGCTATTCTGCACTGTGCTGCGCTCATGGGATGTGAGTCCTCTTGGCCTGCTAAATAGGATTAGTAATCACGCCATCTTTCAATCTGTCCAGAGCCTCGCCTCCTCTCGCCACTACTGAGAAAACACCTCAGCTCCCCAAGGCACGGATGGAATAATGAGACGCATCCCAGACAATTATCGCCACAACCATCACAACATTCTGGACTGGTCGTCACTGGAGGCGGTTTGTGTGTGTGTGTGTGTGTGTGTGTGTGTGTGTGTGTGTGTGTGTGTGAGGGGAGGTGTGTGTGGGGGGTTGGTTACAAAGGGGAAATCAATGGTAGCGATTTTCTCTCACACCTTTTATGGAAATGAGATTGGTGTGTGTGTTTGTGTGAGCGTCAGAGTCTCTGTGTGTGTGTGTGTGTGTGTGTGTGTGTGTGAGAGCGTGAGTGTGATTGTGCTGAGGGAGCTATGAGAGGTTTTGGGTTTTCTAGATTACCACTCCTCCATCCTCTATGGGTCCACAGCACTGGGGAGAGTAATGATATGATATCAGATATGGAGACTCTCAGTGGAGAAGTGCACCAATAACCCCCACTGCAGCCACTGATAGAGACATCACACACACACTCACACACACACACACACACACACACACACACACACACTCACACACACACACACACACACACACACACACACACACACACACACACACACACACACACACACACACACACACACACACACACACACACACACACACACACACACACTCTCAGTGGAGAAGTGCCCCACTAACCACCACAGCAGAAACCCATAGAGACATCAATGGAAGACCACAAGTCCCTGTGAGCCTCCAGAACTCCAGAATATTCTATCAGTAGACACGTCATCGGCACAAGACAAGTCTGACCGCACCTGAGACCAGTCACTGGTCACAAAGCTGGTCACAAAGCTGCCTTCAAAGTGAGTTGAAACCAAAACCAGCTTTAATTTGTGAATATCATGTAAGAGCATGAACATGCCTAAGCACACACACACACACACACACACACACACACACACACACACACACACACACACACACACACACACACACACACACACACACACAGTAACACACACACAGAGACACCATGGAAAATGCATTGGATTTTGGAATAGTACTTACCAGTGATGTGAAGATGTAGGTGTAATAGACAGAAAGCATTCCCAGCTCTGACGCCTGAGAGAGAGAGAGAGAGAGAGAGAGAGAGAGAGAGAGAGAGAGAGAGAGAGAGAGAGAGAGAGAGAGAGAGAGAAATTACATTAACTTCAGACCTAACAAGCTCTGTCCAAATGATGACATCATGAGGATGAGGATGAGGATGTCCTCATGAGGACACCATGAGGCATCAGCGACTTGAACTCAATCTGAGGTGCCAAGGCCAGCTTGTCAGAGGTGTGTGTGTGTGTGTGTGTGTGTGTGTGTGTGTGTGTGTGTGTGTGTGTGATTTCTGAGGTTAAATGAGTGCAAAGACTGACACAGGTGCACCTCTGCACTCCACCCCTCTAAGGATCAGCAGTGGAAAGAAGCACCGCTTAAAAATGACTCGTCTCGCCTGCAAGCGCCCTGCAATGGTCTCCTAGGAAACCAAAACTGCAGGAACAAGACTCTTCACTCTAGCTGTCAAAAGACAAGTCAAAACTGTCAGGAAGTCAAACTCTACAAAGCAGCCTCTTTAGGATGCTCCCTATGGAGTGCACACAGTGTATACATACAGTATATATGGTCATTGTTAGCATGGCTAAAGGCAGATGAATCTGCTAGCAAATTTGAATTAGTTCAGCAGGTCAACATTCTACTACGTTCTGAAGGTTCAAATTCAGGCCAAAATTCTACTTAGTTCTGCAGGTTCAAATTTCTTCTTTGTTCTGCAGTCCAAAACTAAATTGGAATGAAACAGACTGAAATTGTCTTTATGACCTTGTTAGAAAGCCCATGGAAAAACTGCTTCAAAACTGTTGATGGTTGCTATATTTTCGAAAGGATTTACAGAATTTAATGCACCAGCTTTGTTTCCACATATTTTGCCACAGGTTAAACCCTATCAGAGAGCTGTGAGAAAGTGGATTGAAGAACCAAAGTCAAACTCTAAGGTCTGGCTTTACCAATGCCATAGGTCTTTATTCATTTTTTTTGTTTGTTTGTTTTGGATGTTTATTTGTTTATGTGGGTTTGCTTGTGTGTGTGGGTTTACTTGTGTATGGGTTTGCTTGTGTGTGTGGGTGTGTGTGTGTGTGTGTGTGTGTGTGTGTGTGTGTGTGTGTGTGTGTGTGTGTGTGTGTGTGTGTGTGTCCTCCTAGCCAATAAGACAAATAAAGGTGTATTGAGGTCTCGTAACCTCTGCATAATTGCATTTCCTCTTCCTCTTCCACAACACACTACACAGTGCAGTGGAACCACTCTAGTCATTGCTGTAGTTTTCCATCATTACTTTTCATAACCATTCCTCAAACCCCTTCATTATTCTTCTATCAGTCAGGACCGGAATCAATAGTCTCATCACATATGCTCAACACAAACACACACACACACACACACACACACACACACACACACACACACACACACACACACACACACACACACACACACACACACACACACACACACACACACACACAGCTCAGCAGCTGGTTTAATGTAGCTTATCCCAGACCAGTTGATGTCCAATAAAACCTTTTCTGAATTGGACATAAACAATCACAGCCTGAAGCCCAGTTCACACCTCGAATACTTTAACTATAGAGACAAATAAAATATTGCTCTTATTAATATGAATGACAACATTCACACTGAACTATAATGACAACGAAATATGCAACAATATCGTTGGAGATCACTTTCAGAGCGATTTTTAGAACTATAAAAGGATGTGTGAATCACTGGGTGAAAACATGCCCAATAGTTTTAAAGTTCACAGAAAATATTTTCCAACCACGGCAAACGTACAGTATGCTTATTGAGTGTGTGTAACAAAGTGAAACAGTATGAAACAGCCTCATTGACCAGGCTGTGTGATTAACACCAGCTGTTGTTAGGTACCTCAAACAATTCCAAAACAGATTGGTCCAATTTGATCAGCAAATATTCTACTTTAATTTAATTAAAGATTCTCAGTGATGCATATCTGTAATTAGCTCAAATCTTTAATCAGAGGTTCACATTCACAACTGTTGCACAGACAGAACTACTCTGTAGGTGAGAATTTAAAGGGATGAGGCCTGAACACAGATAAAAGAAAGAAAGATACACAACAAAAACATCTGATGTCAGTCATCAGCTAGCCTGGATGGGTTACCTAGCAACAGGTGTTAGAATCTCGGCCAGGGTGGATAATGAAGAGATCGGGTTCACATCTGAGTCCAACCCAGACTCATCATCTATAGAGTTCATCTGGAGTTCATCTAGGACTCACTCACACACACACACACACACACACACACACACACACACACACACACACACACACACACACACACACACACAAGCTCTCCACTTCCAAGCCAAAAGTGCTCAGCTGGTTCATCTCCAATCAGTGGTCAATATCCTGATAACAGTGGACATACACAGGCGTCCCATCTCCAATCCCTTTCAGAGCGATTTTTAGAACTATAAAAAGCTTATTAGCCAATCAGAAGGCATGGAATTCTAGGCATTAATTAATTCACATAAATACAGACCTACATTATCGTTTGTCAGCGTGGACAGAAAAGTTTATAGTTACTTTATAGTTACTTTATAGTTCAGGTCGCGCACACACACACACACACACACACACACACACACACACACACACACACACACACACAATTGCCATGTGCCCCGTTTCCAACATCAACCCATCAGTTTAACTGGGAATATTCATGTTGTAAAGTCATCAGCTCATCAGTTAAACTGGGAATATTGTGGTTGTAAAGTCAACCCATCATTTTAACTGGGAAATATTCATGTTGTAAAGTCACCTCATCAGTTTAACTGGGAATATTGTGATTGTAAAGTTCATCATAGGCACTCCATTTTTGTTTTCACGAGTGCCACAAAAAATTGCGGATTGCTTCATTGTCTATTGGAAGCTATGGTATGGGTATTTCTGCATCTACATTTTACTGTAAAAACCGAGGGAAATACTGTATGATTATCTGGTATAATAAACTTGGTTGGCTGGAGTGCCATCTAATAACCAAGACCTTGTGATATAAAACAAAGCAATAAAATCACCACACATGATATAGGCCTATAATTTGCATAAATGACTTTCCCATTTGCAGGGAGGGAGTGCCCCTGTTCAGCCAGTGCAGAAGTCTCACACACAACCAGTGCAAGAAGGGAAAGGAGGAGGGTTGGGCACACACACACACACACACACACACACACACACACACACACACACACACACACACACACAGCCAGGCAAGAAGGAGAGAGAGAGGGTTGGGCACACACACACACATGCAGGCCTGCACGCACGCACACACACACACACACACACACACACACACACACACACACACACACACACACACACACACAACCAGTGGAAGAAGGGAAAGGAGGAGGAGGGTTGGGCACACACACACACACACACACACACACACACACACACACACACACACACACACACACACACACACACACACACACACACACAACCAGTGTAAGAAGGGAAAGGAGGAGGAGGGTTGGGCTTTCAGACCTTCTGTTTTACTGGAGCACCTAGAACTGCATCTAGTAGACTAGAGTATCTAATATCCTAAGCAAGTTTACAAAAACAAGCAAAGGAATAAATAAATGAACAAAAGAGAAAGTGTTGGCCCAGAGCACCATAGAGCGTACGACCACCCCTGATTTCAACCAAGGTG
>JAODXP020007954.1:65000-67500 GCA_027497455.2 Sardinella longiceps | reverse complement strand
GGACCTCCTGCTTTAGAACCCCACTGTCATTAGGATCTCCTGCTTTAGAGACCAACTGCCACTAGAATCTCCTACTTTAGAACCCCACTGCCATTAGAATCTCCTGCTTTAGAACCCCACTGCGACTAGGATCTCCTGCTTTAGAACCCCACTGCTGGCAGGATCTCCTGCTCTAGAACCCCACTGCCGGTAGAATCTCCTGCTTTAGAACCCCCTGCTATTAGAATCTCCTGCTTTAGAACCCCACTGCTGGCAGGATCTGCTGCATCAGAGGCCCGGAGCAGATGGCAAACACACCTGATGTCTGAGACGGGGGCTTTGCCAGGAGGCTGCTGGGAATGCAATTCCAACGTCATGCATCCAAGAAGCGAGAGAGAGAGAGAGAGAGAGAGAGAGAGAGAGAGAGAGAGAGAGAGAGAGAGAGAGAGAGAGAGAGAGAGAGACCCTGGATCTGCGCCGACATCATAAAAGCTGCCATCATTCACTGATGTGTCTGTAAAATGTAGCCAACCTGCTCTTATGTCCTGTAATTTGCAGATTAAATTAAAGTCAAGCTGAGAATAAAGACAATCATGTATGTGAGTGTGGGCGGTAGCAGTACACCAGCAGTGTGTGTGTGTGTGTCTGTGTGTGTGTGTGTGTGTATGTGTGTGTGTGCGTGAGTGTGTGTGTGTGTACAGCTATGCCCAGGGAGCAGTGAGCGGTTAGGTGCCTTGCTCAAGCACACTTCAGCTGTGGTCTACTGGTTAGGGATCAAACCAGCGACCCTTCGGTTCCAACCATGAAGTACAATAGGCTATGGCTGCCCACCTAACTGTTAGCAGTACAGCGCACACACTGATGACTGCTGTGTGTGTGTGAATGTGTGTATGTGTGTGTGTGTGGGTGTGTGTTAATGTTAGTTAGCGACTGGCAGGGAGTTCTGGAGCTTTGGTTTCCATTTTCACTGTGGAGGGCATGGCTCTATCATTTGAGTCCTCTCTAATTAATTTCCTACTCTTCGTTTTCCATTAGGCTACTGCCATTCTGCAGATATACTGACCAGACAATACTGGAATCTCCTTAATGGGAAGACCATGTTCACCAGACTAGCGCCCTCTAGCGCCTTCGCTCAATAGTGAATCAAAGATCCCACCTGCTGCAAAGTAAACATCTGCCTCTCGAGAGTGTCCAGACACCTTTGCAAAGCTTGCCTACTAGTTTGTGTTGCCCTTAGTTGGCCTGTAAAAGATAAGTGTGGTATCTCCAGGGATCGGTGGATATTCCCCATGGAGAGTGGGTGGGATTACTGAACAGACCATGCCCAACAGCTAGCCAAACCCGCTAGCCACGCCCACTAGGTACCGCAGAACATTACCATAGCTTGAGTGAAGAGGAAAAGACTATGGTTTCATTGAGGAGTATTGACAGCCATAGTTTGACTAAATAGACTACAATATGGTATGGCTTTACAATTACAATTGGTTGGCTGTACAGCCCTAGTTTCTCTGAGGCCCAGGATTGGTTGGCTGTACAGCCCTAGTTTCTCTGAGGCCCAGGATTGGTTGGCTGTACAGCCCTAGTTTCTCTGAGGCCCAGGATTGGTTGACTGTACAGCCTTAGTTTCTTTGAGGCCCAGGATTGGTTGGCTGTACAGCTCTAGTTTCTCTGAGGCCCAGGATTGGTTGGCTGTACAGCCCTAGTTTCTCTGAGGCCCAGGATTGGTTGGCTGTACAGCCCTAGTTTCTCTGAGGCCCAGATGTTTAGTGCTGGATGTCTGTAGTGAGCAGATCAGCCTGTAGGGCTGTGAGGTCTAAAAGCATCACTTTAGCTGTCGCATCACTTCCTGTGTCTCGTCTCAGACTCTCAGGGAGACGATGATGGCCACCATCCAGCTGTCTTTGTGCTCATCACAGAGACAATAATCGGAGAGACGAGAGCGGAGGAGAGGAGATGAAAGAGGAAAGGAAAGTGGAGGAGATTATAAAGAGAGAGAGAGAGAGAGAGAGAGAGAGAGAGAGAGAGAGAGAGAGAGAGAGAGAGAGAGAGAGAGAGAGAGAGAGAGAGAGAGAGAGAAAGAGCGAGAGAGTGAGAAAGAGAGATGTCTTCTTTTGTCTTCATCCTCGCAATGCAACACGTCAAAGAGCCATCTAGATTCTTTATTGTAAAGAATAAATACCCCTCTCTCTCTTTCCTTCACACAACCACACAACCACACACACACACACACACACACACACACACACACACACACACACACACACACACACACATGTAACGTGTCATTCTTCTCCTGTTGAAGTGCTTTTAACTCATCATTCTTCTCCCATCTACACTGTAAGTATGGAGATGTTGTACTGAATGGAGCCTAAATTGTAAGGCATATTGTGACAGATGGGACTTCCCAACAATAACCATGCAAGGCAGATGACAAAACAGGAACAAAGACACGCTACCATGAAACAAATTGGAGACAAATTGATCTGGTTACTACTGAAAGAGGGCTTTCATTGAGAATATT
>JAODXP020007954.1:57500-60000 GCA_027497455.2 Sardinella longiceps | reverse complement strand
GTGCGTGCAAGCGAGCGAGCGAGTCCGGTGATAGCGAGGCTGTGTGTGTGTGTGTGTGTGTGTGTGTGTGTGTGTGTGTGTGTGTGTGTGTGTGTGTGTGTGTGTGTGTGTGTGTGTGTGTATGTGTGTGTGTGTGTGTATGTGTGTGTATGTGTGTGTGTGTGTGTGTGTGATACTCACAGTCAGCCTGTGCACATATGAGGCAGGAGCTGGTGCTGTTGAAGAAGGTGAGTAGTCCAGCGACAGCAAGACTGACATCGGTGTTGGTCGGCCGTAGGTCCAGCGTGGTGAAGCGTGGGAACTGGACCTTCAGGATGTCCTCTGGGGCGACTTTCACATACGGTACCTGCACAGGGACAAACAGAACCACACGTTACAGTCACGGCTTTCTCAATAAGGGGACAACACATTGTCTGAATCCCAATTTCCACCCGAAGCGCTATGCTCTGAATCCTCAAAGACTTACTGTAACTGGCATGAACTGGCCAATCACAAGGCAGACTCATTCTAGATAAGTGTTTGAGGGTTCAGGGCTTAGGGCTTAGTGTGGATATTGAGATTAAGACATTTTCTGTCAAGTTGTGCCGCTGCCAGTAGTTGACAAGCCATTTTTGAATTTTTGAATTGAAAACTTTATTACAGACTCAAAATGTTCCATATACGACACATAAAAAAGACATAAAAACACAAAAAACAGACAGGTACATCACAAACACCACATCATTAGGATACATATAGACATCTATACCAGTGCTGCCACAATTCAGAGAAATATCTTGTATCACTCCGCCTGGTATCAGAAAGTGCAGATATTATACCATTGTTTGATCCAACAAGTCTACCCATGAATCTATACATAAAATTCCTGAGCAGTGCATGAAAAGTGGGGACAATACAATTAACAAATAAAGTGCTTGCACTTGTCCATCTTGGGAGCTTAAGGAAAATCCTAAAGGCATCATTGTATGCCACCTGCAGCTTCTTCAGCTTGGCTGTATGGTATTTACACCATAAGTGTGCTGTGTAGAAAGGTGTGCAGTAGGCTCTGAAGAGATTAACTATTATTTGACTAACCATGGTTATGCCGCAATTCCGCTTGATTCTCGCCTCCCTCCAGCGCTCCATCGGGGATTTGCCCCATTGTGTTTGATTTATTTATTTATTTTTTAAAGATATTTTTTGGGCTTTTTGCCTTTAATTGGATAGGACAGTATAGAGATGGACAGGAAACAAGTGGGAATAGAGAGATGGGTTGGGATCGGGAAATGACCTCGGGTCGGACTCGAACCGGGTCCCCGGAGTAATATGACACTCTAGCCCACTGAACTACGGTGCCCACATATTTTATTTCTCAGGAGGCATGTCCCCTCCTAGCTAATGACTAAATCATTGACTCAAGTTTTTTATTGATTTTATGTTTACATTGATTTATTTTATTGATTTTGATTATCAGATCAGCTTGTGCCAGGACTGACTAACAGCAGCTTTGGTGGTAGGTGACCAGTCACAATGCTCTATGTATCGATGGGTAAGGAACAGCTGTCGTTTGAATTGGCTTTTTGTTGCCAAGAAACAGAGAGATCGCTGTCCCATTGCGGCTGAAAAGACAACACTGATTCCGCCCCTAGAATTGAGCAGCTTTCTACCCAGACTATGAGCGTTTCTCGAAGTCGAGGAAGCATGCTTGGAAGGCTGCTTTTTCGAGCATTCCACGTCATTGTCAGTCGCCAAGTACTGTTCCAAAGTCAAGCATCCTTCTAAATTCTAGCAAGGACAGAGGCCTTTGTTCATAGATTTTTCAAGAATGCACTGATGGAACCTCGTTTTTGAAGTGTACGGCTTCCAAGGCTAGTGTGCTACCTAGGAAGCATTCTCGACTTTGAGAAACAGTCTATATGTTCTGGTCTGGCTTGTCGGGTTCCATTGGTCAGAATCATGAACTGTAATTGCACTACTTGCACTCACTGATGCAGTCTGCTATTTCTGAAATCCTGTTTATTTTTCCAAAGCACTGTGTGTGTGTGTGTGTGTGCGAGGTGGCAGTTATAAAAAACAGGCAGGCAGGCAGGGTTCTGAAGCAACACTAGTTTATTAGCTACTCAGGAAGACTGTAGAACACAAAGACCATTATGGAGGCTCGGGAGATAATGACTTCATTTTCATATGGATAATTAGATAGGCTTTTGGTTTATTTTATTTCTGAAAGTAATAAGGGTGGCTCGGAATAACTTTGGGTGATCTCTGAAGTCCTTTACACTAGCAATAAAGATGGTGTGGAGGAGTTTACACAAACATCTTACTGATGAATGCACTTAAGTATTTATTAAAAAATGAAAAAAGAAAACACTTTTGGAAGATGAAACTTGGAGCCCAAGCAGCAAATCCGGAATGATGAAACACAGTCAGCACAAACAAAACAGGTGGTGTGTTAACATCAAAACCTTGCCTAGTGTAGCATCCTTTTAAGTAGTGCTTCGGTAATTTACCTCAAAAAAGCACA
>JAODXP020007954.1:45000-52500 GCA_027497455.2 Sardinella longiceps | reverse complement strand
TTGCCCCCTATTCTAGAACAAGCACTGGCCCCTATTCTAGAACCAAACACTGGCCCCTATTCTAGAACACACACTGGCCCCTATTCTAGAACAAGCACTGGCCCCTATTCTAGAACCAAACACTGGCCCCTGTTCTAGAACCAAACACTGGCCCCTATTCTAGAACAAACATTGGCCCCTATTCTAGAACAAATACTGGCCCCTAGTCTAGAACAAACACTGAGAATGGATCTCTGTGGAGAAACACAAGCGAGCACAAATCTGCCTCACACTAAAAACAGTCAAAGAAATGGTCAATCCTGCGTAGGGAGTCTTGGAGATATTCATAGAAACTAATTCATTTGATGTTGTTTTTTTCTACATATATTTTTTAATGTAAACAAGATTCTTAGTTAGATGGACAGGTTGAGTGTAAGATGAAAGAACAACATGTTAAATTAGCTAAGGTGTGCCGGGAAAGTTGCAGCAGCTTGGTCTAATTAGATTTAATTGGTTTCTATTTTGAAGTCTCCTTTGCTCACTATCTGTGTGTGTGCATGTGAATTGCGCGCGCGTGTGTGTGCGTGTGTGTATGCAAATGTGTGCATGTGTGGGTGTGTCGCCCATATTTCTCACCGTACATCAAAACGAGACAGCTCTAACTTAGTTAATATGCACGTTTTAAACCTGCTGTGCTCTTTTTTTTCTTCCATCAGTTCACACATCAGTCAGTTCAGACAGCCAAAGCCTTTCTCGTAATGTCAGATGGCGATGGCATAATTTGATTTGGTGATTGCAGTGAGGGAAAACTAAGGCGTGGAGGAGGCAGGGCTGACTGGCTGGCTGTGTGTATAATTACCAATGTGTGTGTGTGTGTGTGTGTGTGTGTGTGTGTGTGTGTGTGTGTGTGTGTGTGTGTTACCAATGCCCTGCTTGTCACACCCACCACTCGGCCTGCACACTACACTCACAGGCTGGCCTGCGTGGGGAACGTGGCGTGAATGAGCTTGACTTGATTGCCAGATTGACGTTTGACGTGATGAATATTCCACCCGCTGATGGCATGAGGAGGAAGAAGAGGAGGAGGAGGAAGAGGAGGAGAATGAGGTGGTAATTTTCTCCAGAGGGAGGAGGTGATTTTCACCCTACAGAGTGCAGAAACTCTCCATCATCAAAACAAAAGCTTTCCGCTCAAGACTGAGTGACTGGCCACCACATACCACACCTGTGGAGGAGGAGTGATTGTTTGTGTGTGTGTGTGTGTGTGTGTGTGTGTGTGTGTGTGTGTGTGTGTGTGTGTGTGTGTGTGTGTGTGTGTGTGTTAGGGGCGAGAGGGTCCCTAAGGGGCGGGCAAGTGTGTGGCGTTATGATGTGTGTATGTGTGTGTGTTGCCATATGGCGTGTGGGAATATAATGAGATCTTACATCTGTTAGCCTGCACCTTCCGTGCCAGAAGAACAAAACTCATGTTTAATAAAGAATCACACTTCCTTTTATGGGGGCACAGAGTCAAAGGCAGCAGCTGCTCAACTCTGTGTAGCAGGAAGAAGGATGCAAAGATGGAGGAGTCAAAGGCCTACACCTGCCTGCCTACTGTGGCTAAAAGCCACCCTGAGTCAAACAGCAACTCCAAGCGTGATTACCCAATGGGGACACAGGAACAGGCCATTGTTCATCAGAGGACTGAGCCCTGCGCCACAATTTCATATTCAATATTATTCATTCAACATTCAAAATGAAAAAGGATTGCAGCTCAGATATACATTCAAATTTACATGTGTTTAAAATTCATCCAAAGTGATACAGACAATGCCGCATGTGATGAAAATGTTGATGAATGAAATATTAAAATAACTCTACGTCTAGGTTTCAACGGGTTTCACCTGATTAGTTTTTGACCATGTGAAACAAACAAAAAAAAGACAGGTGGAATGAAGTTGACTGCACTCTCATGAGGACTTAAGTCTATGTGTGGTACAAGTACCTTCTGATGTACCTTTGGTCAGGAATTGTATCACAGTGCATTCCAAACAATCAATCTCAAGCAGCAGCTTGTTACCTGACCCAAGTGCAAAAACTTCCCGAGATGCAAGACAAATAGCACTAGTACACTAGGGTTTAGTGTTTAAATTCTGTTCTGGAATGTTGACAGCCAACTGTAGTGTTGGAATTGGAAATCTCGTAATTGCTATGATAAACCCTCTGTTTACCACAGCAATAACAACACTATAAACGAGCTGTTTATATCCTCTCTGGTTACACTTCCTGCTGTATCTCAGAGCCTAACGTTGTTATTAGTCTGAAAATGACAGAGTGAAAACAAATATTTTGACAGCAATGCTTTTTCCAACTAGGCTTTCTAAGCCTCTTTTTGAAGAGTGTTGCTGATTTACTAGTTCTTGGCCTGAAGTAGAGTAGGCCTATAACACCAATCTGCTACATGATTTGAGTTGTGGAACCTGCTGCTCCCTGTGAAAGACTGAAGACCTCCTCAAACCGGTTCCGACAGCATTGCGGAGTACTTTAAAATTCAACCGTTTCGTTTGCTCCTGCACACCGGCAGGCAGTGCGCTATTAGCAACAAGCTTAGTAGAGTAGCCCATGGAATCAACAGTGGATGTACTAAATGGCTCAGACAAAACAGACATCAATCGTCATTAACAATCAATGGCAGAAGAGTGTGGCGCTTGTGTGCGGGGTTGCATTGAAAACAATGGAATAGAAGGTTGGAAACGGAGTGCTCAGCACTGTGTTGGAGCCGGGGTGCGGACTGCTAAAGGCAGCAACCTGTCACCTGAGAAGTAAATTGTCAACCTGCTTAAGTCTGAGTTAAAGTATCCTACATTCTGCCTCTTGACAGTAAAACCAAAGATCATGGAATTAAGACCAAGACAGAGGAATGTTACTGTATGACCGTGGTGGTCAACCTGAAGCTGCTAAGTTGCTAAGTCCACTTGTCTGAAGAGGACAGTGCTGGTCAAGCTGAAGCTGTTTTTTTTTTTTTTTTCTTTTTTTAAGACATTTTTGGGGCTTTTTGCCTTTAATGGGATAGGAGATATATAGATGGACAGGAAACAGATAGGAAAGAGAGATGGGGTGGGATTGGGAAACGTTTTCGGGTCAGACTCGAACCTGGTTCCCCGGAGTAATGGTATGACACTCTAGCCCACTGAGCCACGGCGCCCCAAGCTGAAGCTGGTTGAGAGTAGTGAGCAGAGCCATCTGCTAAGTCTACTTGTCTGAGGAGGACAGTGCTGGTCAAGCTGAAGCTGCGAAGTCTATTTATTTGAAGAGGACAGTGCTGGTCAAGCTGAAGTTGGTTGAGAGGAATGAGCAGAGGCATCTGCTGAGGTAAAACTCTGCCAGTGGTTTCCTTTCCCTCTCAGTGACGGCAGAACTAAAGACAGCCCTGCCCTGTGATCTACAGTACTGCAGTGGTTCGGCCCAATTGGCTTTTCTGGGTCAGGGTGCTGGCAGCTGCAGACCTGGGCACAGGTGAGCGTCCGAAAGCACAGGTGTCCGCAGGAGAGCATTTCATCTGTCAGAGGGCAGCGCCACACATCACCCTGGCACGCACAGATGCCAGCTCTCTGAGGGGCACGGAGATGGGCAGCCTGGCACATTCAGGGCATGGTGTTAGGCTAAACTGGGGCAATGTGGGGCAATGGGGTGGAAGAGCCAGGTGGAGTGAAACACACTTGCGGAAACACACTTGCCATTTCAAAAGTAGCTTACAAGGTGAAATGGTTGGGCATCCCTTAGAGATTTCCACCACATAGACAAAAAAATCAGAATAAAAATATTACTAATACTAGAACAGCACTCAGAGAGTGCAGACCTCCGCCAAGGCAATGTGGTCACATGCAGATGGTGTTCTGGATCACCAATCGCCACCAAAATCCAATCAGTTCTTACTCATTCCAATACACACGTTGTCCGAAAATTTCATCCAAATCCCTGCAGTACTTTTTGAGTTATGTTGTACACAGACAGAGTGTCCATTGCCATTACCAGTCGCTCTGCCTGTCCACTGCAACTGCAGAGATACCAAGAGAGAGAAAGCTGATGGTCTCTTATAGGTCATAGAGTACAGACAGCTAAGCACTGCCCTCCCCATCTCTGTCTAATCGATCCAGAGAGAGAGAGAGAGAGAGAGAGAGAGAGAGAGAGAGAGAGAGAGAGAGAGAGAGAGAGAGAGAGAGAAGAGAGAGGGAGAGAGAGAGAGAGAGAGAAGCAGGCTTCAATCCCTACCTCTTTGACAGCCCACAGTCACACAAAGCCTTTGAAAAACTCCATCACTCTGAAATGGACTGACTGACCTCTGCTCCGACAGCCAAAGGCGGCACAATGATAAAGGTGGAAAAGGTGAAAGGTACTAAATCTTTCAGCAACCTGTACGGCCTGTCCAGAGCCCTCATACACCACCTGCTCACGCCCTCATTACCACATGAAAGGACTCACTGTCTGGCCTCTCACAGTCATCTTCCATTTACACATCATCATACAGTGCATTTCACACTCTGACCATAGGGGGTGCTGTGTCTGACCTCTCACAGTGAGTCATCTTCCATTTACACATCATCATACAGTGCATTTCACACTCTGACCATAGGGGGTGCTGTGTCTGACCTCTCACAGTCATCTGTGCTTTACACATCATCATACATTTCATTTCACACTCTGACCATAGGGGGCGCTGTGTCGACAAAACATCCACTGTAAGGTATCAATATATGGTACCTGTCCACCAACAAATAAATAATAAAAAAAAAAAGATTTACTTCTGCTAACAGAAAAAAAGCTTTCTTTTTCTAACTTTCTGGCTCGCACATCTCAGAACAGAGTGTCAGAGGAGGTTATATGTTTCCTAACCTTTCAGAGAGATATTTCTGTGTAATATATAAGGCTCTATTTTTCTCTGAGAGGTCTGCAGATGAGTAACAGGTCCTTTGATTTCTGGTATCCTGAGGGCGTACTTGATAATTGTTGACAAACATTTAGTTCCATGTTGCTCAGATACAGTAAACAATGCTTATACTTCTTCAATATCGACAGAGTATAAAGCATTCTAAAGACCATATATCCTAACTGACCAATGCTACACAAAAAGGTAAACAACAACAGTAAACAACAACAAACAAACAAGCCAAACAAACTGGACTAAATGATGAAACCAGGAACCTGGATGAGCAAATTCACACACATTATACACAACCTCACAAATGCAAGTCCAAGCAATCACACTAACACACACACTCACACACACACACACACACACACACACACACACACACACACACACACACACACACACACACACACACACACAGAGTGAGCACTGCCGTATAAAATGGAAACAATGGGATGTCTGTCAGTTTAGCATTTCTTTCATGCTGCAATCAAAGGAGTGGGTTGAATGGGAAAGAAGGCTCTTGAGCCAGAGGATCAGTCAGTTACACACTTCTGCACACACACACACACACACACACACACACACACACACACACACACACACACACACACACACACACACACACACACACACAGACCGCATTTCCATCCATCACCCAGTGACAGAAGGTAGAAAACTGGGTCACACACATACAAACACACGCGCGCACACACACACACACACACACACACACACACACACACACACACACACACACACACTTCTGGTTCTGGCAAAGTCACAGCAGGTCAGATCAATGACCCAGTGGAGATGATGAGGAGGTGCTGCTAACAGCTGTCCCTCTCTCTCTCTCTCTCTCGCTCTCTCTCTCTCTCTCTCCTCTCTCACACACACACTCTCACTCTCTCTCTTTATCTCTCTCTCTCTTGCGCTCTCTCTTTCTCATACACACACAAACATACACACACACACACACACACACACACACACACACACTCTTCAATTTCTCTCTCTCTCTCTCTCTTGCTCTCTCTCACTCTCACTCTCTTTCTCATACACAGACACGCACACACACACACACACACACACACACGCACGCACGCACGCACGCACGCACGCACGCACGCACGCACGCACGCACGCACGCACACACACACACACACACACACACACACACACCTCCCGTCTCTAATTATCAGCAGGCAGATGAACAGGCAGCACCTGGGTTTTGTTTCCTCACTGGAGACACACAAGCATCTGGGCATCTGGACAGATTGGCACCAAGGCCATAGGCAACACACACACACACACACACACACACACACACACACACACACACACACACACACACACACACACTTGGTTAAAGATTAGTATGGCATGCCCTACTCTGTTTAGATAGAGTTGAGATGTTGCTGTGTTGCTGGCTGGACTGGCCTAATTATGGGATGGCGTCATTATCGATCTAAACTATCTATCTAACTATCTAAACGTTATCGATAATGTTTTATATCACAGGCTGAATATGTTCATATTTTAAATCTACTGTCCATGGTTGGACACTTTGTGGTCCCATGATAGTGAGTGACACAGTGTCCACAGTTAGAGTACAGTACACTGTAAAAAAAAAAAAAATTGTGAAAAATACGGTAAATTACCGGCAGCTGTGGTTGTCAGTACTTCACAGTGAAAAATACAGTGGCCATGTATGAGATATTACAGTAATCTATATTCCCTACTGTAAATGTTACAGTATAAAACAGCTGATTTTAAGGCAAATTATTGTTAAAATCACATGTACTGTAAACCTGTTCACGATAATTTCTTGTTAAAAACAACATTAATGTAAAACGGTTTATGATAAAATAATGTGAAAAAGAAGATATTCTGTAAACCGCTTTACAGTATTTACAGTGTATATACTGTAGAACACTGGAGTTTATTACATAGCACACTATAGAGTTGGATTGGAGACCACCCCAGGGTGTGATAGACTCTATAGAGTGCACACAGTTACATATTGTAGCACACTACAGTTAGTGGATTGGAAACACACATTGCTTTGTTCGCCTTGCTTTGTTCCCATACTCAGTGCAAATGTTGCTCTTATATGCACCAAAAATCAACATTCCTTGGAGAAAATGAATTTTCCTTTAACTGTTCCAATCAAGCCTGGTCATCCTCCTCCACACACTCACACACACACACACACACACACACACACACACACACATACATCCTACCCTCTGCCTGTAACCCCCTCTCCCCCCGAACACACACATACACACACACACACACACACACACACACACACACACACACACACACACACACACACACACACACACACACACACACACAGACCCTCCCCAATGCACCCAATCCCCAGTCCAGCCATTCATCAGACATGAGCAGGTGGAGATAAACATGAGACAATAGCACTTTCAATAGCAACACCAAACCCACCTTCACACCTCTATTCCATTCAATGCCTTTGTGTCCACACTCTATGTGTGTGTGTGTGTGTGTGTGTGTGTGTGTGTGTGTGTGTGTGTGTGTGTGTGTGTGTGTGTGTGGGATTCATGCAATATTTATGTGTGTCACTAATT
>JAODXP020007954.1:37500-40000 GCA_027497455.2 Sardinella longiceps | reverse complement strand
CGGATCAACACAATCATTTTTTTGCTTGGAAATAAGTGTGCAGAGCATTCTTATCTAATTATAATATGACATCATTTGTCATGTCATGGCCTCACCTACTCACCCCTGCTACCTCATTCTCTGATGCTCCACTGGTGAAGAGTTAATTAAGTGCTACAGGGTGAACATGTAAAAATGACCAAGAAATAAACATAATGTGAACAAAAAACAGCCATTCTGACCTCAACTAATGTTCACATCATGTGGTAACACTGTTTTCTAACAACTGTGTGCTTCAAGTGTCAACACCTCTCTGATATCAGCACAGCTGGTTGCAATGCAGAGAAGTAAAACATTAGGTGGGTTTACATGGGCACTTCTAATCTGATTAGAAAGATTCCATGTGCATTCTATAGAACAGTATCCAAGGAGATGCATTCATAAATGCCAACTGAAATGGAATATTGGGTTAAATAATCAGATTAGAAGTGTCCATGTAAACGGGGCTATTGTTTGGGAATTTCTTGTTTGAGAATGGCTAAAGATGCTACGCTACGGTATCACGTATACTTGGTAAAAATGTAAAAAAAAAAAAAAACACTGCTCATCTGTTGAGGTGCTGGATTAACAAGTAGATCAATAAAAAGTAAAGAAAAATATGCACACTCAAGTCTCTGCAAACAAGAGTAAAAAAAAAAAAAAACTTGAAAGTAAAAAGAGTAAAAAGACTTGAGTGTGTGGATTTTTCTATACTTTTTATTCAAAGCAACTTACATTTGTGAATGACCTCAGTTGGTCTCCTACTCTCCCTTTGATCAACTTAAGGTTAAGTGCCTTGCAAGGGAACAATAGTGGCAGCTGGGATTCAAAACTGCAATTCCCAGGCTAGACATTTTTCACTGCATTGCTATCACTGACTTTCATCTCCTACTATGCTATCAAATGCTATCAGAGAGGGTTGAAACAGAGCAGAGAATTCTATGATCTTTGACGCTTTGATCCTATACTATCTTATACCATATTATGGTATGCTACGCTACGCTATGCTATGCAATGCTAAAGCAGCATCAGTCTCCTGCCTAATGGCCTCTCCAAAGCCCGGCCATCCATATGGCCACATCTCCCTGCCCTTCTCCCTAATGAGGACATAACGTAACCTTTCCCCAAAGACAGAGAGTGTCAGGCACACGCCCTCGCCTCACCTCTGAGGGGGAAAAACAGACAGAAATACCTGCGCTCTCGGCTTTTAGAGTCTGTCGGAGCTCTAAGGTGACCCTGTCCTGCTCGCTCTCTCTCTATCTATCTATCTATCTACCTCTCTCTCTCGCTCTCTCATGAAGACTGATCTTCTCCCTCCCCATTAAGCCCTCTTGCCTTAGAAAGCTCATTTAGGCAGCTGCTCCTGCTGTTTGTTTAGCCCGGATCACCGCCGGACGAGAGCCGGATCTGAACCGGATCTGAGCCGTAGTCGTCCTCTGTGACTGCGGAGACTGATGCCTCTTAAAAAGTCTTAATGAAACTCTTCTCCCTCCGAGTGGAGATAAACAGTCACACTGGGCTGATAAATATTCATGAGCTTTCGCTATCATTGACCGAGCGCTTTAAAATTTTATTAGACCAGCCACGATATGTGACCCAAGTGCTTATTTATAACTCGGGCATTATGAATATGGATGCACAACAAGCTCCTTTAAGAGCCGCTTGTGATTGATTATGAATTATACAGCTATCAGCAGAGATGCTCACTCATCCGGCCCTCGCTGCGGCTGCTGTAGCCGTTAAAGGATACATTATTCATTCGCCACAATGCGTCCGTCCCCTCCCCGTGAGCAGGAGATGATCTCAGGGACGACAGCAAATAGCACAACAGGAAGTAACGCATCTGTCATTCGGGGCCTGCAAAGGCCTTTAGAGTATGCTGGACACAGGGAAGTTTCAAGGTACGCAGAGAGCCCCAAACAAACAGGACATGGGGGCCCTTAACACCCCGCAAATACCTACATGAACCACGCTGTTATAATATTTAAGCATCTTTCATCTTTAAGCAGCATCAATTACATTACTTGTGTTGGGCTTACAGTTGCCTTACTCCAGCAAATATGTTATTTTATTGAAAAACACTACTAAAGTGACTAAACAGTCAATCTTGGGGGCCCCTTTCAGCTTGGGGTCCCAGGCAATTTCCTGGTTTGCCTGTCCTGTTGTGACGGCCCTGGCTGGACAAGCAATAGAAAAGCTGCGGAGATGGGCAATTTGGAGTGGGTGCTTACTATAACGTCATCCGCAAACAGGTTCCAACAGCCTTGCAGAGCAATTTCGAATTCGACTATTTCGCAATAAACATAGTACAGTAGCCTGTGGATTCAACGATGCATGTTCTGAACGGCCCCGGCGAAATAGACTTCAATAATTCACAATTATTCACAATTAACAATGGTAGAGTTCTGCGCTGTTGTGCGGGGTTGCATTTAAAAAACAATGGAATAGAATGTTGGAAGCAGAGTGCTCAGTACTTTGTCGG
>JAODXP020007954.1:5000-7500 GCA_027497455.2 Sardinella longiceps | reverse complement strand
TGCAACATCGATCAACCAATCATCAACATTCTTATTGAAATATTTCATGAGGGACCAATCCTCATGCTTCTTATAAATGAGTTAAGTAATGGATTAGCCATCAACATTGTTAGGGGAGAGCTTAATGATGAACCAAGTTTGGTGATAAACCATTTGTCAAACTCATTACAACTAAGTTTTATGCTGGCCCGATCATCAGCATGAGAGATGACTTAAATGAAAAATGAATCCCAAACCTTGTTACAATTGAAAGCAGGAAGCAGGAGTACTGACATGGGAAAGAAGTGCCATGATAAATGCTGTACTAGAAACATGCTGGTGTGTGTGTGTGTGTGTGTGTGTGTGTGTGTGTGTGTGTGTGTGTGTGTGTGTGTGTGTGTGTGTGTGTGTGTGTGTGTGTGTGTATGTGTTAGTTGAATTGCACACAGGGTGAAAGAGAAACCCCTCCTTAAAAACACTTGGTTCTGGTGTGTGTGTGTGTGTGTGTGTGTGTGTGTGTGTGTGTGTGTGTGTGTGTGAGTGTGAGTGAATCAGTTGGATTACACACAGAGTGAAAGAGAAGCCCCTCCATAAAGCACAGGAAACCTAATGACCTCTCTGACCCCCCAGTGAAATAGTCTGATTTGTTTTTATGTTCAAGTTTATTGGTACTTTGCAAAAACTTCAATGGCCCAGCTGCATCAAATAGTGATTGAATAAAATACCATTTTCTGACAGAGCTGACATGGAAGATCAGTTAAAGTTGACTAAATCAGATGCCCATCAGCTGCAGCGTTTCTCAAAGTCGAGGAAGCATGCTTGGAAGGCTGCTTTTTCGAGCATTCCACGTCATTATCAGTCGCCAAGTACTGTTCCAAAGTCAAGCATCCTTCTTAATTCTAGCGAGGACAGAGCCTTTGTTCATAGATTTTTCAAGGATGCACTGATGGATCCTCGTTTTTGAAGTGTACGGCTTCCAAGGCTAGTGTGCTACCTAGGAAGCATTCTCGACTTTGAGAAACGCTCCTGGTCTCAATAACACCCCTTCATAAAGCTCTCATGACCTAATGACCTCTGTGATGCCTTAGTGATGACCTAATGACCTTGATGACCCCTTAGTGATGCATACACTGGTTTGGACAGAGCTCCATAAAGCACTCACGACATAATGACCTCTACGACACCTTAGTGATGACCTAACGACCTCAGTGACCCCTTAGTGATGTGCATACTGGTTTGGCCACGCCTCCATAAAGCACTCATGACCTAATGACCTCTGTGACCCCTGACTGGTTTATACATGTACACCCCTCTCTGCATGTTTGCATTAAAGCTGCATGAGTTAAAGAGCAGCGACATCCTGTTACTACTGCTGCTGCTGGTACTGAGTGAGTGAGTGAGTGAGTGAGAGAGAGAGAGAGAGAGAGAGAGAGAGAGAGAGAGAGAGAGAGAGAGAGAGAGAGAGTAGAGCGACCATGAATAATGAAAGGCCATTTTTATCAGCGACTCAGAGACATGATCCTGGGCCTGAAGGGAGATGCGTGTCCACACTGATGTCTGAATCATGACTGACACACACACACACACACACACACACACACACACACACACACACACACAGGATGACTCTGATCTTCACCAGTGTGACAGATACAAGCCCTATAGCCCTATTATTGAAAGCTTGATTGAAATTTGATGCATGTAGTATATCAAGTCTTGGACATTACACATGCACATTAAAATAGGATTACATTTATATTGTAATAGGATGAACTGGTTATGATGGATTAATTAAAGAACCTGCATCTCATGCTTATTAATAGTGAATAAAAGTGTATCAATGTCTTATAAAGCATTAATAACCTATAAGATCAGTCTGAGCACAGGCATAGGCTATCATGATTATTCAGCTACAGGGCAAGTCAAATCCATAACCGCGATAAAATCGTATACGACTTTGTGGACTTCTAACTGCAAATGTATCATCTGAGCAGGAATTGCTTTTGATTCTGAAGATTCTGAAGAGTCTGAAGATTGAGCCTGCAGCGCACAATCATCATGCCCATAGACTGATGGACTTTTATATATATTTTCTCTTTATCTTTGTGTTTGTATTCTTGTCTTTATTTTTATTTTGCTTGATATTTGTTTACTTTATAAATGTTATAAATTTGTTTACTTTATAAATGTTAACTCAGGGTGTTAGGTGCAAAAGACCTTCAAGCTCAGTCAACTCTCCTTGAATAAACAAAGGCTGATGAAGTAAGTATTATTTTTATTTATATAGCACATTTTTCAAACTCACCACCATTATAAGTACTGAAGACAAACACATCAATGCAGAGAAAACATAAAAGAGTCATTCAAGCTTAAAGAGGCTTCCTTCATCCTGCAATTCATATTTATTATTTGTATACATGTACATACTGTTTAGAAAACAACAGCAGCTGGGAATCAAATACACAGTGCCATAGTGCAGCTGCTAACTATTAGCAACTACAGTATGCTAACACCATCCTAT
>JAODXP020007949.1:72500-77500 GCA_027497455.2 Sardinella longiceps | reverse complement strand
GAATTTGCAGATTGGCCAATCGTGAAGAATTTCGCAAGGGACACTGGGTATGATGTCATTCTCAAATCCATTTCTGAAAGCTATGGTGCACACCGCTCTAACTCGTGGTCAGCAATGGTGACATCTTGCTAGGAAAATGATGTTGGTAAGTTGGCTATATTGTTTATTTCGACAACATGCACTGACATTGTAGCCTAGCTTTCGCAGACACTCGTGTATTCATTCATCTGCGCGGGAGTCAGGTTACTGACATTAAGGTTGTAATCTTAATTGCATTCGAATTCGACAGACAGATACAACGTTAACGTTAGCAGCTAACGTCAGGGTCGTGTTCTCTTCTCTCGTCCTACTGTATGTGGTGTACACTTAGCAGCTAACGCTACCTAAAAGAAAGTACCCCATAATATAAGTGCTAAACAAAACTGTTATTTGAAATACGATACGATTGAGAAGCAAGGTTAACGTGGTTAAGCACAACAGCGCCATGGACCTGTGCACAGATATTAAACCTGAACTGTGAAAGTATGCTAACGTTATGAATTGTTTGGCTGATGAGGTCAAATGTGTGCCTGCAAATCTTTGCATTTAGTGAAGTTGCTTATACCATGGGCGGAGTTACGGGGGGGCCAGGGGTGGCCCTGGCCACCCCTGACCACGCCCTGGCCCCGCCTTGGCCACCCCACGGCCGGACAATAATTTTAAAATAAATTATATGTCTCGGCGAATTTTGGTTCCGGCCGCGAGATTTTAGTTCCGCCTATTTGTTTCCCGGTGGGACCCATTTTGCTGTAACACCCACAAGCTGAAACGAAACTAACGTGCCTCGTGCAGCAGCAACTGTTGGCAGTCGAAGTCATGTCCAAGTCCGACAACACAACCTGAACGTGTTAACATGTGGTATGCAGTGCTTAATTTGTAAATCAGTAGGTAGCGGAACGCAAAGTACATTATAACGACAAGTCGATGACGATATGACTCAGGTCCCGGAACGCACAAAAAACATCAAGTGAATTGCCACTTCTACAGCTGTGGCACATAAAAGGCTCAATTTCAGACAACATCCCTTTTAAAAATGCCATAAGATTGCATTACAAAAAAAAAACCCGACCCAGCGCTATGAAGTACAAACATTCAAGAAAACAACCATATTTTGAGTGCGTTAACTTTTGGTACAGGTAATAAGTTTTCATATGCGCGCGCGCGTATGTGTGTGTGTGTGTGTGTGTGTGTGTGTGTGTGTGTGTGTGTGTTACGGACAACAAATACGAACAGGGTTCGAGTTATGATTCCATCTTCGTGGGAGCCCAAAGGCTTTGCGGACTTTTGAATGTAATGGGAAGCAAGCACTGACCTTACAATGTGAGTTGTTGACAATGTCTCTCTGTATCTCTCTCCTGACGCCTGACTGAATGTTATGCACAACGGTGAACTGGCACTTATTAATTTCGGTGAATATGCTACTTGCACGAAATCCTCAATAAAGTTTACATCATGCGCAGCATGATCGGAATAGCCTGGTTAAAGCAATATCTAGGAGAGAGGTTGACCTAGGGAGAGCCGCGCATTATCTTACTATCTGGAGCTACAGTAGGCTTATGTTTGGCTTTATTGAAGTAGGCTAAAACCGAAACGAGCAAGCGGCCACATTTTCAGTGGCATTGTAACGGAGTGTGTCCGGCGGGTGGTAGACTCAAGGCATGGAAACGGAATAATGCAGACGTCTTTCTTTTATTTTATATTAGGCCACCGGCGGGGTGCATAACATAACAAATTAACAAACAAACTAAACAAACAAAAACACTGATCAAACTGAAAATAATCAGAGGCAAGGCCCACAAACTAGGCAATATAACATACCATCATTAGATCCTCTCGCGTCAGAGGCAAACCCCGACTGTTACGCACGGTAACTATCGGTCACAACCAAATCATGGTTTACAATCAATTAAGACATTCATTTATGTTTACAACCTATACATTGCAACTGCGCAAGCATACCGTGCCCCTTTATCATCAGAGAACATAATAACAGCATGCCAATAAGGTAATAACACAAAAATAAAAGATTATCAAAAACACCCCTGTAACAAGCGCTTCCCAGCGGGAGCGCGCTCGCAACTCCATAAAAAGGTTCCACCTCCCATAGCTCGGTTTGATCCCCGCTTATGATAACTTTACTTGTCAGTAAAATATTATATACTATTGTATTGTCAGAGCCCCCACAGATGTTTGAGTTTGCTGCTTTCATGGGAGCCAGACCTCTCTCTATGGGAGCTCAGCTCTCACAGGCTCCCACCTAACTCGAACCCTGAATGCGAATCACCAGTACACACCATTCGTTTGCCCCTCTCATTGACACACTGTATTTTTGTACTTTATTTTGTACAATTCATGAATTGATTTTATACATTTTAAAACGTTGTCATGATTTTTTTTTTTTTTTTAAATAAAAAAATATTATTATTATTCACGAGAGGTGGCGGATCAGCCAAAATAGGTCCCGGAACGCGGGGGGTCAAACTGACGAGGTGGGGGATCCTGTTCCGGCATATTCCGGCACAAATTAAGCACTGGTGGTATGAGTTCAGTACACATGTATTTTCCTTTTATTGTAGAAAGCATCCATATGCTTATGCTACATATAATAAATGAATACATTGATTTCTTACCTTGGATTTTCTTGGATTTTGTTCATGAGTTGGACCTAATTGAATGAATACTACATGGCACCAGATAGGCCACCAAATGCACCAGAATACAGGAAATTAAAACTAGCTACTTAAAATTTTTCCGGGGGGGACCCCCGGACCCCCCGCCCTAATTGGTCATAGCGTGGCCACCCCTTCGATGGCCCAGGCCACCCTTTGGCCACCCCATGTAAAAAATTCTGGCTCCGCCCCTGGCTTATACTGCTACAGTCTTGATTGTTAACTGTGATTTGATGACATAATCAAAGCTATTGAGGGTGGAGATCTGTATACAGTCATCATGAAATACGATACGATTGAGAAGCAAGGTTAACGTGGTTAAGCACAACGGCGCCATGGACCTGTGCACAGATATTAAACCTGAACTGTGAAAGTATGCTAACGTTATGAATTGTTTGGCTGATGAGGTAAAATGTGGACCTGCAAATCTTTGCATTTAGTCAAGTTGCTTACACTGCTACAGTCTTGATTGTTAACTGTGATTTGATGACATAATCAAAGCTATTGAGGATGGAGATCTGTATACAGCCATCATTTAATGATAATCATTGTTAAGATATTGCGTTCTTTTTCTCAATTACAGGGTGCATCTTGCCAGTACCAAAGCAACAGCTGTGGGGTATATATGTTGATGGTGAGAGAGCCTACAATATTTTACAAAATGATTACTGATATTGCGTTTGCAGACCAACTAACAGGTCCTGATGTTTTTTGTTTGTTTGTTTGTTTGTTTTTTTCAGTATGCAATGTACGCCACACTGGAAAAGACATGTGATTTTGGGGAGGTGAGTTTTCTGAATCTTAAAAGAATATGTAGTGGAATATATGTTTTTAATATTCCAGCCATCCTATTTGGAGCCTACAGTTAACGTTCACCATATACACTTAGCTATTGAAGGAAAGGACTACATCTCTGTACATTGCCAGTACTATAACCTTGTAAAAAGCTATGGAGACCTTTAAAAGGCAACTATGCTACGCTACTATACTAACATTTTTAGTTCAATTTACCTTTATTTAGCAGCTTAAGAGTCATTGTGGTGATTGTACAACAGTTTTTAGGTCGATTGATGACCGCTTCGCCTCGCTCTAGCTCCTCTCGGCGTAGAAATTGAATATGCAATATTCATATGCATAGTTCATCTTTTTACTGTACAGGTTGATATGTTGTCTATTTGGAGGTGGTGGTGCCAACAGCTGCTGCAGGGATCCCTACTGAAGTATTATATACTGTATTCATAATTTCCTCACTACTCATACATATTGGGTGGTCCCAATACCTTTCCCACTACCCCCCCCCCCCTTTCCTGTAGCCCAACGTAGCACATCTGTGGCACCTGTCAGCCAAACCCTGGAGGCCGCATGCATGGAGAGGTACAGTATTAGAGATTGTACTTTACCATTTGCCCACATAGCAATAAGTTATACAAAAGAAATTTTGAGTATTTTCCTCTCTGCTCATATTGTATGCTCATGAAGCTGGTAGTTAAACCTCACCCTCTCTCTCTCTCTCTCTGTACCCCAACAGAACAAGCTGGAACACCTTTCTTGCCCTCGCCGTTAACGCATGTTGGTCCCACCCTTGAAGCATTGAGCAGAGAAAGGTATTAAAGAATGTACTTTGCCATTTGCCAACATCTATCTATTAATGCATGGAAGGCCTGTCTGTTACCCTGTGTGTCTATTCCATGCAAAACCCGTGGGCGACACAGGATGCTTTACATTGACATTAAGTCAATTTATATCATAAGCACATGAAAAAGTGGTCTATTTTGTTTTTAGGATGTTCACTGCACTGCCTTCTGTGGTGTAACCAGTTCCATTGATCACAGTGGAAGTTAATTGTTACGGCAGAAGTGACTTTCACTTCATGCATCCAGCGTAGCCTCCCTGTGTAACTCTTGAGCCACTCATCTGACTGACCATCAATTTGCTACAGGTCTTGCTAATGGCATGTGTGAGAGCAGTGCGAAGTGGTTGGCTTTGGACCAAAAACAACAAATATCTTAATATTAAGCCAATTATATACTGTATCCATAATTTCCTCACTACTCATACATATTGGGTGATCATGAAGATGATTGCTAACTCAACACCCCCCCCCCCCCCCTTGTAGCCCTACAAGTCAAGGTAGCACATCTGTGGCACATGTCAGCCAAACCCTGGAGGCTGCACGCTGGGAGAGGTATTACATTGTACTTTGCCATTTGCCCACATAGTAATAAGTTATACAAAAGAAACATTGAGTATTTTCCTCTCTGCTCATATTGGCTGCTCATGAAGATAGTAGTT
>JAODXP020007949.1:60000-62500 GCA_027497455.2 Sardinella longiceps | reverse complement strand
AAAGCAGGCTACTTGGAGACTTTGTAAAGTCATATGAGTTTTTTCTTTCCTTTTTAAACAGATGTAGAGTGACCCCTTAAGTTTCTGGCACACACACACACACACACACACACACACACACACACACACACACACACACACACACACACACACTCAACAAGATGAATGTGTGTCCTGCCTTGCAGAGGTCAGTGCACCAAAGGCGTCATGCGGATTAAGCATATTCATTCACCGCAGAGGAGGATGGCTGCCACGCCTGCTGTGTGTGTGTGTGTGTGTGTGTGTGTGTGTGTGTGTGTGTAACAGTATGCGTGCTTGTGTCTCTGAGTTTGTGAGTATGTGTGATAGTGAGTATGTGTGTGTGTGTGTGTGTGTGTGTGTGTGTGTGTGGCTGTGTGAGAGAGAAAGTGCACCATGAAGTCATTCATCAATCTCACTCTGTACTAAAGAAAATGGGAGGGAAGGAGCTCTTGTCGCATGCCTACTCTTCTCTCTCCCTTTATTTTTTCCTTTCTTTTTTGTTGCTTTTTTTGCATTCTGTCTTTTTTTTCTTTTAAAACACTTCACAAACACAGGCACACAGAGACAAAAATCTTCTATACTCTACTCTACCCTTTACTGCAACCAAGTGCGTCATTTTAGCCGGGGACGCCGGGGATATGTCCCAGGGACTTTTTGTCATGACAGATTTTGTCCCCAGCACTATTGACAATTGAAAATAACATATCATTAACACAAAATCTCTAAGCATGGTACGTAAATGCCAGGGCTACGATATCCACGCGAATGCAAGGAAAGTTGTCTGCTTGCGCAATTAATTATAACGTTGGATCAGCAGTTGCGCTCATATTGAATTCCTCCACTGCCAGAGAATTTTCAAAAATAAAGCCAATTTCACTTAAGGCAAAAAAAATAAAATAAAATAAAATTAAAAAAAAAATAAAAATCAGGCAAGGTCTAAACAACAGCTGTGCTCATCTTGGTGTAAAACAAAGCAGATTTTCAGAACATTTACTTTGTGGTAGGTATCTCAGTGAGTGTAGATCATGTTACTTAGCCTACTGTACAAGATCAGACATAGACTACTTCAGCGTGTTCATGTAGCCTAGGCTAAAGTCTGAATCGAAGACTAGTCACTTTGGTGAAGTTATAGGAAGTTACCGCAAGCTTTTCTTTGAAGACATCAGCTGGTGAAGTATTGCGTCTTTTAACCGTTCCGCCCGACGTTTGTTGACCAAGAGATTAACGTTTTGTTTGGGACTTATATTACTATCAAACTGTGTGGTTACAATAATTTACATTGGGACTAATAGAGCAGTTAGTTCATAGGAACCATTGAGTTTGTTTTCAGGACGTTTAATGACTTTTAAAAGCATAACTTTTAAAAGCGTCTTTCTACATCACTGGCCGGGGCAGCTATTTTTCTTTTGAATTAGTCCCGTACATTTTCTGCCTATTGTAGGCTTTACTATTCTTTGGAAAGGTAAAGGCTACATAATAATTTATACCCTGGTCCTCGGACACATCGCTCACTCCGCCCTGAGATGAGCCTACTCATTCATTCATTTATTAGGTATGCAGGCCTAAATCATCGAGAACATAACAAGAAGATTTTTGGCAAATAGACGGAGGTTAAAATGCGCTCATGTGTTTCAAATTGCTGCTACCTTGATTGCATTCAGCTATACACCGGAATACAGGTCATTAGGCCTTTTGCATTTTGGTAAGAGTTGTTTAGGCCCCCTTGCCGTCGTTTAGTTCACAGCCAGGGAGCAGTTGTTCAGCTAGGCTACAGCAGCTGAAATCTTTGCATCTCCACATTTCGTTATTATTGTACATTCGTTATTATAAGACATAGGCTAGCCTATATCAGCTCTAGTGGTCTGTCTGAGTAGCCTACATATCTATGGTAAATTATTTAATAACCAACTTAAGTGTGAAAACGTTTTTTTTTAGGCTATTTAATAAATGGTGATTTATAAATTCCTTGTGGAAATAATCATCCGCACTGCGTTAGATTAGGGCGGTTTGTGAGAATTAAAATAGGCTAGTGATTTATAAAATAAGCATCGCATTGTCATCGAAAGGGATCATGTTAATTATTTTTCCGTCACATTAGAAGCTTTATTTTAGCCTACGTTATAGCCTAGGTCTGACAGATCTGCCGAGAGAGCGCAGCAGATTGCAAGTGCTACTCGCGTGCGCAAAGCTGTCCAAACATAAATTCCTCACATAGGTCTAGATAATAGTTTTTTCTGCGAAAAGATAGGCTTACATATTGCAATTTTGTATAGACAGAAGCATAAAAGAAACATTAAGAAATTTCTATCCCCAGCACTTTGGAAGCAAGCTGTACATCAGTGTTTTTGTCCCCAGCACTTTAGAAACCAAACTGACGCCCTTGTACACACACACACACACACACACACACACTGTAAGAGCCGTTTTAGAGTGTAAAGTGAAACTATAATAGAAGCACCCTTCCCCCTTTAGTTGTTCA
>JAODXP020007949.1:45000-50000 GCA_027497455.2 Sardinella longiceps | reverse complement strand
TTGTTTTTGTTCGAGTTAGCTGAAGACCCCACCTGTTCTATAAGTAAACATGTAGGCTGTTAGCATTAGGGCTATATAGAACCCACAGTTGTAACACTGAATAGGCAAGAGACATTAGCATAGCTCGAGATTACTGAATAAATAAACAGGCTAGGTTATTTATGTTAATGTTAGCTGCATGCCCTAGCCTACTGTTCTATAAATAAACAAGCAGGCTGTTAGCACTAGTTAGCATTAACACTATATTGTAGCGCCGGGCCCTCAAGTGCTAACGCCAGGTGGACAGCTGTCTCCTCTGGCCCCCAACCTGCTCGCCAGGCAGCTAACCGGACTTGAACAAAGTAAGCCTCTGGGGATGATGAGCCATTGTAGCGGGGAAGTTTCACACCTTTAGCTGTGAGGGGCTGAACAAATCCAGCTGTGGGGTCGAGGACATCCAAATTCTGGGCAGGTGGTCCTCCATAATCTGTGGCTACTTGTGCAGTGTTACGTGTATCACTAGTCAAGCCACTAGGAGTAGCATGCTGTTCACTCTCCCTTGATCTCCTCACACTGCAGCCAGCAACAGTCCTGGGACCAGGAGTCTGAAATTCAGCTTGAGGAGTAGCACCCATGCACAAGGATTCCTTCTTTGACTTGAGAAAAGCAGCAAAAGGGGATAAATCCTCTTCTTGTTGCCGTTGGCTACCATCTCCCCTAGCTGACTGCTTTCTGCTTGTCTTTAAAAAGGTAGTTGGAGGCAGTTGCGCTTGTTTTTCCTCCCTCCTATGCTTGACCAGGCCACTCACCATAGCAGTCCCGCTCCTCACGCCTCTCTCCCCCACAGGGGCAGCTAATGGTGGATCACACAGCTTCCCTCTGCGCAGCTCATCCACAACAATGGAAAGTTCACGAAGAGTTTTGTCTATGTCCATGGTGGGCTCCACTTCTGACACCAATGTGATGAATTTGTCTTTAATTTCGACAGCAAAAAAACAGAAGAAGCCTTTTCCTTGATTTAACTGTTATCTTTACTATAACACCTCAATAACAGGGTGACTGTTTCACTACTACATAAAATATAAGAATAATTCTCAGAGTAACATTGCCAAAAACAATAACAAGACTGGGAAACTTCAGTCACGGGAACTAACTGACAAAGTTGTTGCTAGACAGGTTGCTAAGGACTCGTTGCTAGGGGCCCGTTGCTAGGGGCTCACTCTAAGGGGAAACAGAGGTTTCCTCAGCTGTCACAATATAGACCCTTTCTGTGTTTGTAAACATTCCGTGTTCTAACATTCTATAAACTTCAACTGGAGGCAGAAAGCCTCCAGAGGCTATCAGAACCAATACAAAAGTGACCATTTTCAGCACTGGCTTTTAATGCTTTCTCAACAGCTAATCCTACATTTTATAATTTTGGCGTAATCTATCAGATGTATACTAAATAATATCCAACTACAGTAGCGATACTGTATGCCTTACAGTGTTTACAAATTGTATGAGTTAAGGTGCACTTCAAGAGAAATGCGCTTAATCCTATGGGAAAACGACAAACGTTAGTAACGTCACTTAACAAGGTAGGCGATCTACCGTCAGCTAACAAGCTAGCGGGTTATTCGGTGGTTAAGTTTGGCTTTTAGGCGTAGTGTTAAAGTGATACAAAATCCCTGTGTTCAGTTAAATATGTGGAGACTGTCGATAAGTTTGTTTGCTTTGACAAGTGGTTTAAATCGAGAGAGGTCGCTCCGGTGGCAGTAGGCATCACTACGTTATCCAGCAGCCTAAAGAGGCAGATTGCCACCAGTGCTACTTTCAGTCTCTGAACTTTGGGTACTCGTTCAATCATGTTGGTGGACATATATTTTGTTGTTTGTGAATCATATTGTGTTAAGAAATAGATTCTTGAGTTATATTATGATGACAAGCTATATTTTCAAAGATGGGGAAAGTTGTCAAATTTACAGCCATGTCTATCAGAACAGACGATTTTCTGCCTCCAAAACTCAACTCATGGAATTGTGACGTAGCTTCAAAAGGGTCTATAGAACTCACAGTTCAAAAGTGAATAGGCAATAAAGATTAGCATTGCTCCAGACTATTGCATAAATGAATAGGCAGGCTGTTTTATGTTAGCATTAGCTGCACAACCTAGTCTACTGTCCTAGTAAACATGCAGGCTGTTAGCACTACTTAACATCATTACTATATAGAACCTACAGTTGTAACAGTGAATTGGCAAGAGAGATTAGCTCTAGACTACTGCAAAATAATAAATTGTTTACATTAGTGTTAGCCACACACCCTAGCCTACTGTTCTATAAATAAACAGACAGGCTGATAGCGCTAGTTAACATCAGCACTATATAGAACCTACAGTTGTGACAGTGAATAGGCAAGAGAGATTAGCATAACTCTAGACTACTGCAAAATAATAAATTGTTTATATTAGCGTTAGCCGCACACCCTAGCCTACTCTTCTATAAATAAACAGACAGGCTGTTAGCGCTAATTAGCATTAGTGCTATATAGAACTCACAGTTTTAACAGTGAATAAGCAACAGATTTAGAATAGATTTAGACTACTGCAAAATGATTCAAAATGATTTAGAATAGATTTAGACTACTGCAAAATGATAAATTGTTTATATTAGCGTTAGCCGCACACACAGGCTGTTAGCGCTAGTTAGCATTAACACTATAGACCCACAGTGAATAGGTGAGAGATGAGCATGGCTCTAGACTACTGCATAAATGAACAGGCAGGCTGTTTATTTTAGCGTTAGCCGCACACCCTACTGTTCTATAAATAAACAGGCAGGCTGTTAGCATTAGCGCTCGCTGCACTGTAGACCCTGCATGGCCCCTGTGTGCCTGGCTGTGCTCCAGAATCACCATTAGGTGGCTTTGATCACCAAGTCATAGTGCTCACACGGATGCCTCGTGTCCCAGGAAGACCCTCCCTTCACACACACACATACATACACACACACATACACACACACACACACACACACACACACACATTTTCCCTTTGCAAATAATCAGAGAAGTTCGCACACACACACACCATCATGGAGTTATATAAGTATGGGGATCATTATTACAGTCTTGTCAGTGGCTGATAATCAGGTTGAGATCAGGACTGGAGCAGAGCTGGGTGTGATCCAGATGGAAGTGTGTGTGTGTGCGTGTATGCGTGTGTGTTTGTAGACCTAGTGTGCGCGTGCGCGTGTGTTTGTGTGTGTGTGTGTGTGTTTGTCTCTTGTACTTGTGTGTGTGTGTGTGTGTGTGTGTGTGTGTGTGTGTTAAGAGAGAGTGTGTGTGTCTTTCTGGCACGTGCCCAATGAGCCTGGTGTTTCCATCCCCTTGTGAAAGGTCTGAAACTCTGAAGTGTGTGTGTGTATGTGTGTGTGAGTGAAATAAGCAGCGTTAGCTTCTTTGGGTGTGATCTGTCTTTATTTGTGCTCTTGTGCTCTCGCAGCAATCAGCAGTAAAAATGGGAACGTGGCTGCACACGAGTGTGTGTGTGTGTGTGTGTGTGTGTGTGTGTGTGTATGTGAGAGTGAATGTGAATTTCAGGATGGCAGGTTATTGGGGTGTTCTAATGGTGTGTGTGTCAGTGTGTATGTGTGTGTGTGTTAGAATGTCAGCACGGTCGCTTGTTCGGGCATTCTAGTGTGTGTGTGTGTGTGTGTGTGTGTGTGTGTGTGTGTGTGTGTGTATGTAAATGTAGCCGTGTGTGTGTGTGTGTGTGTGTGTGTGTGTGTGTTTATATGTGTGTGTATAAACGTGGCAGTGTGTGTGTGTGTGTGTGTGTAAAGGTGGTGATGGTGGTGTGTGTGTGTGTATAAAGGTGCCATTGTGTGTGTGTGTGTGTGTGTGTGTGTGTGTGTGTGTGTGTGTGTGTGTGTGTGTGCATATGTATGTGTATGAAGGTGGCTGTGTGTGTGTGTGTGTGTGTGTGTGTGTGTGTGTGTGTGAGGGCACCCTAACGGGCTCTGACAGCATGAGGAGGAGCTCTCATCTCGGGGCCATAATGGGAAAGGACCCTGGCTAAACGTCCAAATGAAACTGCCATCGACCCGCGGCGCATTAGCGCGCCGTAACCAGGGCCCAAACCAAACGTCCATAGCTGTTACACTTCCAATTTATACCCATCAGCACAGCGCCCGCGCAGGTCAATACCGCCGCCCGCGCATCACCTTGGGACATGCAAATGAGCCGCCGGAAAAGAACGCACTCTCTCTCTTTTTACACACACACATACACACACACACACTCTCACATACACACATTCAATCTCTCAAGCACATATACACACACGCAGAGCTCCTGAAACAACCCTCAAACCAAACCCTTAGAAGCATATACTGTCAGTAACATAATTTTTCTATATGTGTGTGTGTGTGTGACTACAAGAATGTGTGAAATAAGCAGCATTTTGCCATTAATACATCTCAGTATTACCTGTATATATATATGTGTGTGTGTGTGTGTGTGTGTGTGTGTGTGTGTGTGTGTGAATCATAAACAGCACTATATCAATGTATATGTATCTGTGTGTGTGTGTGTGTGTGTGTGTGTATGTGTGTGTGTGTGTGTGTGTGTGTGTGTGTTTGTGTGTGTGTGTCAAATTCTCATAAAATTGTCCACACACCCTTCATCAACCTATCTGTCATCTGGATTTGTGTATGCATCTATGTCTGTCTGTCAATGTGTCATCATAAACAGCATTATGTCTATCACATGTCTATCACACACACACACACACACACACACACACACACACACACACACACACACACACACACACACACACACACACACACACACACACACACACAATCGCATCAGGCTGTCTGTCACCTCATCTACTAGTCTTCTCTCAGCAGCCAATCATGTTATCATACACTGCTGTCTATCAGTACACACACACACACACACACACACACACACACACACACACACACACACACACACATACACACACACACACACACACACACACACACACACAC
>JAODXP020007949.1:27500-30000 GCA_027497455.2 Sardinella longiceps | reverse complement strand
TATGCATATAAGTGTGTGTGTGCATGTTTCTGAGTGTGTTTGTGTGTGTGTCTGTTTCTGTGTGTGTGTGTGTGTGTGTGTGTGTGTGTGTGTGTGTGTGTGTGTGTGTGAGGGGGGGAGAGAGAGAGAGAGAGTGTGTGTGTGTGTGTGTGTGTGTGTGTGTGTGTTTACATGTACCCAGCATCCAATCTTTCTCTGAGGGATATATGTACACATGATATTTGATCTTACAGTAAGACACAGAAAGCCAGCAGTCTGACAGTAACATACACAAACACAGTATCTAATCTCACAGTAAGATATACAAACACAGTATCTAATCTCACAGTAAGATATACAAACACATTATTCAATCTGCATGCACATGAGTCATGATATTAGATCTTACTTTAAGACATACAAACACTGCATCAGATGTTGCAGAATGTAAACAGCCTCCAATTATATGGTACAATACAGATAAACCAACACAAGATTAGATTTTGCTGTGAAGATGCATGAAGATATTATCAGATGTAAAAAGTCTCTGATCTTACTGTAAGAGAGAAAAAAACAGAATGACAGCTTGACTGCAAAACATTTGAACACACTATTAGATCTTATTGTTAGACATGTGAACACAGCACTAGATCTTTTTCTAAGAGATGTGAACACAGCATCAGATCTCACTGTAAATTATGTTAACAGCACATTTTAATCTACTTAAAAGTGATTTATGATTATGATTACAATGTTTATAATAATGTGCATACATGGATTTACATTGATGTATTTTGATTGATGTATTTTTATAATGATTCATCTACTATTTGTATAATTAAGATGTGAACATAGCATCAGATCTCACAGTAGAGGTTGTAAACACAGCAACAGATCTTACTGTTAAGGTTGTGAACAGTAGTAGATCTCTGTAACTATAAAAGTTGTGAAGATCTTATTGCAAAAGAGAGCAAAGCAACTATATGACACAGATACAGCATAACACCTCTCAAAAGGGACCCAGTATCAGATCTTATTTTGCATCCAGGAACATAGCATCAGATTTTACTGTATATAGAAGAACACAACATTACTACTACTTACTTTAAGAGTGAACATAGCATTGGATATTACGATAGGACACATGAACTCGGCACCAGATTCACTGTTGTAGGGGTAAAATTTGAGGTAGGTAAACTGTGAATTTTGTGATTACGGCAAAGAGGGCGACAATATGCAAAATCAGGTTATTGCTGTGGTATTAAATTTTAAACAAGGATAATGCAGTGAGATTTGGCAATGTTAGAAGTTGCATTTATTGCATAACTCGATTAAGGGCTGGATAAGGTGGATGGATAATTTCTAATTTAATATTTCTAATTTACATTTAGCCATTACTACACCCCTAGTCAGATTGCACAAGCACAGCATCAGATTGCAGCCTATTATAAGAGAGAGCACACAGACACAGACCACAGCTTCAGCTCTTCAGCTCTTACTGTAAAGGGCCATACACATACGTCGTTACTTGTTCATCGCTTCTAGCTAGCTCGCTGGGAAACACTCTCTCGTTACCAAGGTATCTATTTGTTTATTGGTCACTGCTGAAGTATCAGAGAGGAGCATGTTAAAAGTTGTAATCACACGCCTGTGCATACCATTATGTTTACATTGCTTACAGTTCACTCATTTAAGTTGTTTCACATATAATATGAACCACAGTTTGCAAAAACAAGAGATATTTTGTCTACAAACGTAAGTTTCCCATGTAACTTGCTGCCTCAGTTAACTGTCAATCAATGGAATCTTCCATTCTCATTGGTTACTCGCTTACTCGCATCGCTGAAAGTTAAAATAATTTTATCTCCGTACCCGCCCACATCGCCTCGCCAGTAGCTACTCGCCTGTATTGTCAAACTCATTGACAATACATTGTCCCTCCTAGCTTAGCGACGAGCGAGTAACAATGTATGTGTACTCGGCTTAAGGGTTATGTAAGGGCCATAAACACGGCATCAGATGTTGTGTGAGAGGGGGAATTGAGCGTCAGATCTTATTGGAGGAGACATTAGCACACACACACACACACACAAATATACTGTACATACACAGACACACACACACACACACACACACACTCTCTCTCTCTCTCTCTCACTCACACACACACACACACACACACTCACACACACACACACACACACACACACACACACACACACACACACACACCCGTCATGGCAGCTGTAGCCTACTGGTTTACTGGTTTGGGCCTCTGGCTTGTGACTAAAGGGTGTGACCCAGTGAGTGCAATTGAATCATGAACAATAGAATCATCAAAAAAACCAGAGCGAGGGAATTTGTTGAACATATCCATACAGTAACTCTCTCCACAGCAGAGGTGCCCTTGAACACGGCATCTGACCCCTAACCCCTTACATCTCCCTGGGCGCCATGACAACAGCAGCTGGCCACCCCTCCACCCCCCACTCCACCCCATCGCCCTGGGTGAGTGTCTCAC
>JAODXP020007949.1:0-17500 GCA_027497455.2 Sardinella longiceps | reverse complement strand
AGGTATAATCCGAAGTGAATCAACACGTAGCCCTGCTGTTTTATACTGCTAAGCACGATTTTTCCTTTAAGTCGATCATCAGTTTGCTAACTGGTTAGCAGCTAAATCAGTAGCAGCCAGCTAGCAACTCAGTTCGTTGGCAATGGACAGTTGCACTGGAACCAATGAAGTAGCTAATTTAGCAACAATGATTTTGGGAAATGCACTGCTGATGTCCCACAGTACTAGTACTAGTAATATACCTTACAGTCCTTATTGCTGTCATGCTCTGTCAACCTGGATCACTGCTGCCATTTGAGTACCCTAAGCTGAAAGGAAAAGAAAACAAATATGAATGCAAAAGTAAGAGGCAGACATTTAGAGAGGAGAAGCATACACGTCTGACCTCAGTGTAATGCCAAAGTAAATACTTCTATGTTTGAGAACGCAGATATGGCAGATATGGCAGTGTGAACAGAAGGGCGGCGGGGCAGTGTGTGGGGCTGGGGTTTGGGTGCCGTGCGAAGTCGGGGGTCAAAACAAACTCAAGATCCCGCATAACTATGTCAAGATCTTGCAAATATGGTGAGTGTTAATGTATATTACATGCCACTCATGGACAATCTGTATCTCATAGATATGGCAGTGAAATGGATCTGTCTCATTGTGTTTGCCCTGAGCGGAAAAACTGCAGCAGGTACAGTATGGTCACATTCCTTCTTTCCAAATTACAAACAATATTTTCCTGCTAAACCAGTAAAAATTAATTTTTAACCAGCACATAAAGGTATGGGCCTAAAAGTTAGGCGTTTATCCAAAATCACATGGGAACCATCCTTGACTTGATAGTTTAGTATAGTTTAGGGGACTGTAGAGTTGAGGTTCAATTGACTCAAATAATGTAAAATATAATTTTACCACGTCATAACCTCATCCACATGCCACAGAAAGATTCTCCCTCCTGGTTCCTGAGGGTCCAGTCTCTGTTCCATTAGAAGGTTCTGTGTTCAGGGCGGGTTTCACCAAAAACAACGGCCTTTTGAATTGGTGTTTACATCTTGTTCTTTCCTCTGATTGGTCACAGGCTATACTATTGCGTGCAGAAATAGTTTGAAAGATAACTGCCTTGTTCTGCTCACGATTGAGTTTGGTCTGTCCATCGGCTGACACTTAATGAGAGAAGTCATGACAAGTGTATAAAGTTCATGACAGATTCATGACAATGTCATGACAGTGTCATGTTAGTCTTATGACGGTACCTTCAAATAAAGTGTAACCAAATAAGTGTAACCAAACCTAGTTTTTTTTCCTTGGATGTCAGGACTATGGATTGAAAAATCCCCTTAATAGTGAATTACAAATTTATGAGGACTTAGTGTTTTCCCCTTAGTCACTGGATCTACTCCTGGCATGTCATTTAGCACCACTAATACTGGACATGTGAACGTTAGCTGTGTGTCAGATGGATGGAGTCCAGAACCCACAGTCACCTGGAGAGACAAAAATAACAATGAAATCAAACAGAAGAGCAATCAGGTCCACTTTTATGGTAACTACACATTTCATTGAGACTAGTACAGATGAAGAGTTGTAAGGTAAATTTTTAATACAGATTCCATGCTTTTGCTGGTATATGTTAATAACTATAACTGTGGATCTGTTCAGAAGATGCTGCTGGTCTGGTAGGAGTAAGTGCCTGGCTGCTGTACTCTCCGTCTGAGTCCGAGTGGATCTCCTGCTCTGTGGGTCTGTCTGATCAGGAGAGGAGAGAGAGCAGAATCATGCCAACTAAAAACATAATCATCCAGTCAGGTGGGTGCAGAATCCATTCAGTAAAGGTTAACAGTTCATCTTCAGTCATCATCTATCTACTTTCAAATTAGTAACCTAGATGGCATGTAGTCATATGAAGTGTGATACGATACCCACTAGCTATACACTGTACAGTTCTGAGCAGAGTGACCTCAAAATAAAAGAGAACCTAGTTGCAGCATGCCATTGTTCACCAGTTAGCATCATCTAATAGTGGCAGTAAGGATTTGGTAAATGTTTGGAAAGTTTTGTGCCTTTTTAGGGGAGGATGTCTATGTTCACACAACACCAACCCAAACCAAAATTCAAAACCAAACCCTAGGCCAAACTAGAACCCTAACCCTAACACAACCCTCCCGTAGCACTAACCCTAACCAAAATTCAAAATACAGTACCAACTGAACCCAAACCATAACCCTAAGACATGTTGGACTGTGGGAACAGTTCTGACTCCCCGTTTAGATAGCTACCACTAGTTCTACACCACAAACTATAGTGCTGCTACAGTGTAAATTACACAATCTAGATGATATGATATGTTGAAGGATGTAATATGCTTTGTTAGACCATCATTGAGGTTCTGTCAAAATGTTCCTAAATGACTTGGCCAGCAATGCATTAATGTCTAATTCCATTGTAGGTCATTCACCTATTCCTTTCATCATTACACTGCTTGCCCTGTTTATGCTCCTCATTGGGATTTTCATCCTGCACAAAAAAGGTGAGATATTAAGTTCTACAGTATCTATTTCACACTAAAAGATGGATGAATCAACAGTTAAGTCAAGACCACTGTTCCTTTCAGGTTTAATCAAATTTGCGGAGACACCACCACCAGCTACTGGTAATGAATTTGTGTTTTAGTTCAAAATAGAAGTATACTGCTCTTAGTGTATATTTACATTTGGAAATAATAAGGTGTTTACTCTTGACTGTTTGTTCCTTTCTGGTTTTCCAGGTTTAATGAAGTTTGCAGAGAAATCACCACCAGGTACTGGTGATGCGTTTATGTGTTTTGGTTTCAAAATAGAAGACGACTGTTGACATTGTATATTTACATTCCCATAGATTTCCAGTGTTTAGGAGAGAGGCCAGCATGTGTTGTTCATGAACATGTTCTATTCATGTATTACTATTACTGTACATTGGTTTTATTATTTCATTTAGAAATACCACCATTTTAATTATGTTGGTTTTTACTTTTTAGGAGAGAACCCAGCAGAAGAAGGTATTGTTTATGTACATATGTCTTCCATGTCTTAAATTGTGAATATTTTAACACTTACAAAACTGACATAAGTAAATCTATTCCAGTATACTATTTTGAATGAAATTTGCTCTCTGTGAATGCATTTTGTGATGTATCAGAATGAACTAACTAACATGGCCCATTAATACCACTGTTGTTGTGTCAAGTGACACAGTGTGATGACAAGTTTCTTGACTCTTGAAAATGTATCTCTAGCGGTCTGAAAATACTTAACAGGTCATTCACAGTCAGGGTTGGACTGAGCAAATGAGCACAGGCCTTAATCTTGGCATGAATTAATGATATTTTCTTCTTCCTTTGTTTGCTATCAGAGTCGTTGCTGTCAAAAGGTACTTCATTTCCGAATTCTCACAGGTTTAGCTTTGGCTGTCAATACAGCGCAGGTTTCTACTCCAATACATGTGCCTTACTTATACCATTTTTGTTTACACAAACATATCAGAGTAACATTATTGATCTAGTTCTAGATGGTAACTGTAAGGGCACAAATGGGAGTAATGTATAGATAATGTTTGAAATATCTTTCAAATATATTCAATTACCTAATTTCTTTCAGCACGTAAACTCATTATACCAAAAGGCGTAACCACTCCAGGTATTTTTTTTTTCTTTCTTTCTTTCTTTTTCATGAGATTCAGTTTTGTATTATATGAAGACAAACCACAGGCTGTATGTGTTTCAGAATGGGAATTTGTAAAATCACATCAAGGTAAGAGTGTGTCTTTGGACTCATTTCACACAAAATAACAGACACAAACAAATTTGACTGTAAACCAATTTTGTTTCTCATTATAGTTAAAAGCATCAGTCTCAACTCCAACACAGTGCATAACCCTTTGGAGATGCAAGATAATGGTGGAAACACAATGGTGAGATGTCTTTTCACAAAAGCACACGTAAATCCTGAAGAAAAGTTTCCCCTTCTTACCTCTTGTGAGAGTTTTGAACAACCTGGACAGCATTGCTGGGGAGTGAACCTTTGGGAAGAAAATCCAGAAAACAGTTGCTCAGCAAATCCTGAACAGAAGAAATCATGGTTTGCGGGTGTGTGTCGTGACCCAGCAGTTCAAACACAGATATTCCCCCTAACCCCAAAGAACGGCTTCTGGGGTCTTCAGTATGACAGAGAAACTGGACTGTCTGCCAACACAGATCCTCCAACTCCAGTGGAGATGTCAGAGCAGTTTAGGAAACTAGGAGTGTTTCTGGACTGTGACAAACACACTCTGTCCTTTTACAATGTGGACACTCAGTCACACCTGTGCACTTTTGAGAGGGTGGTTTGCAACAAACTGTTTGCTGTGATCAGTCCTGGAGTTAGAGACAGAGAATGGATGGAGATCTGTGCTGATGTGGAGAAAGACCTGTGATCATACAGTTCACTTAAAGGTTTCACTCATTCATTCACTACACAAGATATGATGTTAAATCTTCTGCTGCAGTATCAGCATAGTGACCTGTGATCAAACAATTCCCACTCACCTATTACACAAATTAATTTAAGACACTTCAGAATGTTACATTTTTACAGCAGCTGCCATAACTTGAGCTCGGCACTTAATAGTGGATGAACAGTTGAAATTCTGAGATGTACCACAAAACTTCTGATTCAATGTGCTCTATGTATGTGAACAAATAAACATTTTGAACACAGTTACGAAGACAATATTTTTACTGAAATTTTATGCTTATGTGTATAAAATATATTCTAATCACACACACACACACACACATTGACTGTATATATAATGAAAGCCACCTGGTGAACATGTTGTTCACATACTCCACATACATTGTGTATAGTGTGTGTGTGTGTGTGTGTGTGTGTGTGTGTGCCAACGTTGTAAAATCACCATAAACCACTGTAGAAACCCCACAGATGAAGTGATTGCCAGTGAACAATAACAAACCATCGCATCATTTTAGGGATTCTTATTTTTCTTATTTATTTATTTTTTGCATTATTTTACGGGGAGCTGCAGTGCCCTCAGTGTAGAGTGTAGAGTGAAAGTTCCTTCCATTCCCTATAAAGATTTATTCGAAAGTAAGTCCTCTAGCACTGTACTTAGCAGTATCTCAGACACATACAATACAGCCTTGATAGGAGGGTGAACTTTCCTCAGACTTGTAAAAATGAAAGTAATATGTCACTCATTATATCAAAGCAATTTACGTTAGTGTGGAACGAAAGGTTACACAGAAAGGAGATCTTTCCCTTGTTCTACATAAGGGCACCTAATTTAAAGGTAATATTCTAAATTACATTAATCATACATTCCAAACTTGATGACCGTCCATAGTATAAGTATGTGAAGTTGGCCTGACCTCTGTGTAATGTTAAAGTAAATGCTTATAGGCCTATGCTAGAGAAAGTCGGTCATCAACAGGACATTTTCCAAAACCATTGATTCTTGCAGGCAGTAGCAGGCAGTTAGCAACTCAGTTGGGAATGGACAACTCGGTTGGCACTGCGGCCAACAAAGTAGCTAACTAGCAACTATGATTTTGGGAAATGCACCACTGAAGTCCTACAATAATTTAACCGTAATTGTCTTCTCCAAATAGCTTCAAGGACCAAGTAGCCAGTACTATGTGTGGATAGACAAAATGTATTTTGACTTTTATTGAGATGTTACAACTGGTGTGTCAAAATATTTTGTCTTAAATATATTTTTTGTGTGCATGTACAGTATGTGTGTGTGTGTGTGTGTGTGTGTGTGTGTGTGTGTGTGTGTGTGTGTGTGTGTGTGTGTGTGTGTGTGTGAAGGTGAATATGTTGTTCATTGTGATACTGACATGATATATAATTTAGGAAACTCTTTCACATAAAGGAACAGTGAACAAATCATGCAATTTTAATCTATTAGTTAGTATTTAACTCACAGACTCTACTGTACCTCATAGATATGGCAGTAACATGGATCTGTCTCATCATGTTTGTCCTGTGCAGAGAAACCACAGCAGGTATGGTACCTTTCCTTCAAATAGCAATCAAAGGTTTCTCTTCTCTACAATGAAGTACAGTGTTCATGATGACAATAGAGAAAGATTGTATCTCTTTAACTTTCTTTTTCTTCACATCATAAAATCCCCATCCCACAGGGAGCTTCTCCATCCTGGTTCCTGAGGGTCCAGTCTCTGCTCCATTAGGAGGTTCTCTGGTTCTGTCTTCTGTGGTCTCACCTTCCTTTGACCCAGATGAAGTGCGCTGGTACCGACCTGGACATCGTGACAACCCAGTTTTGTTGTATAAGAACCAAAAGATCCAAGAGACTGGAGACCCTCGTTACAAAGACAGAGTGTTCTTCACAGGAGAACTGAAGAAGGGAGATGTGTCTCTGAGACTGGAGAACCTCACATGGGCAGGCCGAGGACAATATTTGTGTTATGTTCATGACGGAGTATGGTATGAGGAAACTAACGTCTCCTTAACAGTTAGAGGTAAGCAGTTAGGATATATAAAGCAGAATCCTTTTTTATTGTATGCATTAATAAGGGATATTCCCTCATTTCCCTTTGCCCTAAAAGTTAGCATTAGCTGCCAATTTGCTATTCAGACTACAGTATGTTATATCAAGTATTCTAGGTGTTTTTTCTTGAATATGTCACGTCTATGTGTGATATAGGTGGATTACAAATTTAATTGTTTATGTCTTTTATTGTGTATTCCCCTAAGTCACTGGATCAATCCCAGTCATGTCCTTAAGCACCACTGGAACAGGAGAACATGTGAACATTAGCTGTGTGTCCGATGGATGGATCCCAGAACCCACAGTCACCTGGAGAGACAAAAATAACAATCAAATCAAACAAAAGAGCAATCAGGTCTACTATCGTGGTAACTATACATTTCATACTCTGTACACAAGTATATTTGTAATAAGGTCAGATTTTAATGCACGTTTGTGTTCACTCTGTATCTGTTCAGAAGATGCTAATGGTCTGGTAGGAGTGAGTTCCTGGCTGTTGTACTCTCCCTCTGAGTCAGAGTGGATCTCCTGTTCTGTGGGTCTGTCTGATCTGGAGAGGAGAGAGAGCAGGATCATGCCAACTAAAATCATAATCCAGTCAGGTGTATATTTGTAAATTACATTACCTAAAGTTTATCTAAAGGTCAAAAAGTATTGGTTCAGGTTCTGTTCCACAATGAATTGTCCAGAAATGCACTAATGTTTAATGCCATTGCAGGTCATTCACCTATTCCCTACGTTTTATATCTATTTACTATGTTGATGCTGATCATTGGGATTTTCATCCTGCACAGAAAACGTGAGATACTGTATGGTTCAGGCCTTTTTTTACATGTTGCTTGGATAATTCCAGTGAGTCATATACATCCTGATTTTCTTTGTGTCTGGGCTTATTTGGTCCTCTCTGGTCTTCCAGGTTTACTCCAGTTTAAATTTGCATCAAAGACCACATCACCAGGTACTGGGTCTCCTACTGCATTTATGCATTTTGGTTCCAAATGGTGAGGAAAATTAGCCTTTCTTGCACAACGTTCAGAAATGAACTGTGGTCTGGCAAAGCTAGCACTGCCCGGCATTTTGGGCAGGATTAATTTAAACGACTATCAAATGCAATCAAACTTCTATCAATGTTTGGGACAGAGCTGGACAGAGTCATCGTTAGCTCGCCTCCTTCATCCTGCTCGTTTCTCATTATGTCCTAATTTTTCTGGGCATGAGAGATGAGAAATTTCCTCCTTGGCCATACTGACTTGATCATGAAATTTTATGCAGCGACAGGAAGTATAGGCAGGCCCAGGCTAGAGGAAAATACTACATATACAAATTACATTTAGAAATACTTAACAACAGTGTCTATTCCAGTATATTTCTACCTGTTTAATAAAGAATTGACTCAGAAAGGGTTAATGGAGATTTAGGATTCATGACTCACAACTTATTCACGTTAAGTGACATTTTAGCCTGTTTAATTAACTTTTGATGACATTTTAGAGGAGGCAGACTTTCCCGTGTAGTCTCATTGTAGCCGCCTCTGTTCTATGTAGATCTATTACATTTAGAAATACAAATATTTTTATTCTCTGGGTTTGTTCTTCTTTAGGAGACAACACAGCAGAAACAGGTATTCTTACTTTTGACTATTTCAAGTGAATAATTTCATATCATGGTAAAATAGAATGTAAGTGAAACTATAACTATACAACATTGATTATTTTGAATGAAATGAAATTAATTTGTGATGTTTCTGAATTAACTAATTGTTTTAGATATATGTGTTTACAATTGAAAGTAAATGTTCTCCTCAGTCCTTGCAAGTAGGGAGACAACTTTTTATCTCCCAGTAAAAAAAATATTGCTGCATGTTCTATTCATGTCTTTCTCTTTGATACAATGATACATATGTCACAGTTAACATAGGACAGAATGAGTGACCACAAATAATATTGTTGGCATAAAGTAATGATATGAAGAGTTCAGATGCAAAAGCCCCTAACTCCACTGGAACACTTTTTGAGAAAAAGGCCATTTTTTATCAGGCGTTTACAGTGTTTTGATTGTAAACAGATATTTTAGACACGGCGGGGAGCAGGTTTTATTTTATTTTTTTCACAAAAACATTTCATTTACATATTCTAGATTAACACAGGATTCACACAATATCATTAACTCAGTTTTCACAAAAATGGTGTTTAGGGGGTTTTGCATCTGAACTCTTCATATGTTTATTCCTTTCTAGAGTCTCTCCTGCCAAACGGTATTTATTTACAAATACTGTGTTTTACATTGTGAATATACAATACGGGCATGTACTATTCAATGTTTGTCTTCTTCAATGATCTCTTTTCTTTCAGCAAATACCTGTAAACTCATTAACACAGAAGGTGTAATTACAACCCCAGGTATATTAGAGGTTTTCTTTAATGGTTCAGAGATTTAGTTTTGTGCCACAATGAAGGACAAAGAATAAACACATTGGCATGCTATTGGTGTATTGATATGGTATGTATGTGTTTCAGGATGGGAACATGTAAAAAAACATAAAGGTAAGACCTATAATTTTACATTAACTAATATCCACAAACACACTGTAAACCAATGTGGTTTTGCTTTTTATTTTAGTTAAGAGCATCAGTCTGAACCCTAACAAAGTCCATGTCCTTCTGGAGATGCTGAAGGATGATACAAACACAAAGGTGAAATGCATTGAGCTAAAGGCAGACCCAAAGCCTGAAGACAAGTTTCCACTAGTTCTTTCTTGTGAAGGTTTTGAATCCGGACAGCATTGCTGGGGGGTGAACCTTTTGGAGAAATTGTGTAAGGAGTCGTGGTTTGTGGGAGTGTGTTGTGACCCTGCAGTTCAAACACAGAGATTCCCTCTAACCCCACAGAACGGTTTCTGGGGTCTTCAGTTTGAGATAAAAACTGGACTCTTTGCCAACACAGACCCTCCAACTCCAGTGGAGATGACCAACCATTTTCAGCAACTAGGAGTGTTTCTGGACTGTGACAAACACACTCTGTCCTTTTACAATGTGGACACTCACTCACACCTGTGCACATTTGAGAGTGTGTTTTCCAACAGAATGTTTGCTGTGATCAGTCCTGGAATTGGAGACCTAGAAGTAATGGAGATTTATGCTGATGTGGAAAGTTCACTCAAAAACCCCAAACTCATCCATTCACAAAACAATTTAAAGGCTTTGCTAGTAAAAGGCAGGAAATGAAATTAGGTCAAAATAAGGCCAGTAAAAATAAAACCTGATTCCAAAAAAGTTGAGACAATGTACAAATTGTGAATAAAAACAGAATGCAGTGATGTGGAAGTTTCGAAATTCAATATTTTATTCAGAATACAACAGAGATGACACATAAAATGTTTAAATTGAGGAAATTTATAATTTTAAGGGGAACATTAAATTGATTTTCAATTTCTTGGCATCAACACATCTCAAAAAAAGTTGGGACAAGCCATGTTTACTACTGTGTGGCATCCTCTCTTCTTTTTATAACAATCTGCAAACATCTGGGGACTGAGACAAGTTGCTCAAATTATGGAAAAGAAATAGAAAATCTCACAAAAATGTAGTATTGATAGCAATATTGTATATCACTAAAGACATATGGCTAATACTATGATTTACTCTTGAAGGCCACTTCTGCATTTTCCTCATATATCCTGCTTGCATGAGTGATTTCAAGCATAGCCCTGTTGAACGAGCCTGTTAAATGCACTCGTTAGTGAGTGGAACAAAACAATTTGGAACACGAATGCAGAAGCAAACAAGTACTTTACACTGAATCAATGGAAACTCAGATTATTCGAAAACTGAAAGTAAGATCTGAGGTACCGGTGACTAAATCTAAAGTGCTTGTTCGCCAGTGTGTTCGCGTTCGGTCGAAATTCGGCTGTTCGAAATTCTTTCATTTCTTTCAAACTTACTCCGGAGCTACGCTTTAAGTAAGGTGTATTATATTATATTACTAATATTGTTTTTAGAAGATACTTCCAAACTTGAAGCCAATGTTACATAAGTATAAGTATGTATAAGTATAAGTATGAACACTTGAATCAGCCAGCAACCCTCTAACTACAAATCTGTGGCTCAATCCACTCCATTGTAAAGAACTATCACAGAGTGTACATATTGAATTTAGGAAGGAGTATGATATGTATAATAAAAAACATTGATTGACGTATATGACATTGATTGACGTATAGGCTACATATACATGTATGAAGCAATTGTTTAGAGGAAATGTAATCAGATAACTTAGTATCACATGGATTTGGATGAAATTTCCAAACAATGTGGGTATTATAACAAGCAACAAATTATTACATTTTGGTAGTTGCGTCTTTAATTAAAATCTGATTAGTTGCTATATTGCCTTGGTGGAGGGCTGGTTGGTTGTATGTTTTGTCTCTTCCTCTTTATGATGCGCCAAATGTTTTCTATTGGTGAAACATCTGGACTGCACACTGGCCATTTCAGAATACCTGGATCTTTTTTTCTATGTAGCCATGATGTTCTAATTGATGTAGTATGCGGTCTGGCATTGTCCTGTTGGAAACTGGATGGGAGCTTTATGTTGTTCTAGAACTTGGCTATACCTTTCAGCATTGATGGTGTAAACTGCCTATGCTACATGTACTCATGCAACACCATCAGACATGCAGGCTTCTAGCCTACAAAATAAGTATCAGGTTGGTATAGTGTTTAGAAAAGGAAAGGTTGGATGCGACTTTATTTTATGGCCAGTACTAGGGCTGGGACAACTATTCAAAGAAATTTGCCGTGTTCGAAAATGCGTACTGGTTACTACTGGTATACTACTAATATACTGATCCTGGCATGAAGTAGTATGTCGTATGCAGTACGTGGAAAATATGATTTTACCAGTATGCAAAAGTTTCCCGGATGTTATCTCTCGCAATTCCCGCGATCTTTCCCCTCACGGGTTTACCGGCTGAAAAATAGCGGACAGTAGTGGTGGTTTTGCGGAAACTTGAGTGACTGTAACTTAACTATCTTGAGGTATTTTTGACACACAAACCGTTTTATCTTGCACAATGTGCATATCCCTTAGACATATGACTGTTGTAGTTGTGCCTCGTTCGTTTGTAAGAGAGATAATTTCGTTTGGGTTAGCATTTGAGCAACTGTGCATGGCTTTACATTCAAATGCCAGCCAAAAACGTTAGCTTGATTGCTAACCATTAACTTCAATTGAGGGAAGCGAGCTAGTGCGGGAAGCAAGCTTCTAAGTGAGTTTAAAGCTGATAGGTCTTTCTTGGTCACATGGTTGTGTAGTATATTACAAGAAAAATATCACTTTTGGCTTACTACACTGTATACTATGGTGGGTGTAGCATCCAGTACACAGTATATACTGAAGCAGTATGCAGTATATAGCACGCAGTATGGCTTTCCGAACGCAGCAACTGATTTATTCAGTTGCAAACTCTTTGCATCAAACCATTTTCCGTCAAGTAAGAGTCGGTATAAAATAATCACATCATTAGAGTGCATGAAAATGTTCTTCGGAGACATCTTCTTCTTATTTTTATATTTCTTCATCTTTTCTTCTGCGCTTAATTAGAGTGCATGAAAATGCACTCCACTGTTTCCTCTTCTTCTTATTATTTTTCTTCAACAACACTTAATTCAGCTGGAACCGCTTAACGTAGGAACTTCATTCAAACTGCATTTTGTAGGTCTCACCCATGTGTGGTGTGCAATGTAATTTTCAACTTTGTAAATTTTATACTTTTAAAACTATGACTTATAAACTATTTTAAAACTTTCCCCATAGACTTAACATTGAGCTGTTTAGAGTGGAGCCACAGGGGGTGACATCACCGTGGGGCATTAGCCAATCATCTTAGGGATATGCAAATATTCAGCAAGTGATAACCAATCAGACTCTGTATAGAGCTTAGAAACTTTTCCCCATAGACTTACATTGGGCTGATGCCAGGCAGCTGGCTCATTAATTAGACTGATTAGCCAGGTGTTTCTGGCCACCTGTAGAACAACTGTCCCTTTCTTAAGCTATAGAGGAACTCAATTGAATCTCTTAAAACTAGATCCTGTTCAACTTCCAGTTGTCACCAACTTTGACCCCCGCCAACTGTTTCCTCTGTCCGTAATTGTTTCAAAATAAAGGTCCTCATTATATTAACTGATGTTACATAATTTTACTATTTAAACTATTCAGCTTAACTTCTCAACCATTAACTTCTCACCAACTGTCAGTCGCCATCAACTTTGTCTCTCGCAAATGGTTTCTTCTGTCCATAACTGTTTCAAAATAAAGGTCCTCCATAAAACTACCCTAGCAACAACCTAGCATCCACCTCAACTACCCTAGCAACGGCATATCCACCACTTCCACAGTTGTAACCTAACAACCAACATAGCAACCAACATGCTTAACCTAGCAACCACCCTAGGAACCACCATACCTACCTTAGCAACAACCTAGCAACCATCTCAACTACCCTAGCAACAGCTTAGCAACCACTTCCACAGTTACAACTTAGCAACCAACATAGCAACCGACATGAATAACCTAGCAACCACACTACCAACCACCATACCTACCGTCGCAACAACCTAGCAACCACGTCAACTACCCTAGCAACGGCCTAGCAACCATTTCCACAGTTGCAACCTAGCAACCAACATGCTTATCCTAGCAATCACCCTAGCAACCACCATACATACCCACGCAACAACCTAGCAACCACCTCAACTTCCCTAGCAATGGCCTAGCAACCACTTCCACAGTTGTAACCTAGCAACCAATGTAGCAACAGACATGCTTAACACAGCAACCAACTAATTAGCATGTTAGTTAGCATAGTTAACATGTTAATTACCATATATGTTAATTGATGCTAGTCAACTCATCTAAGTCATTTGGTTATATTGTCAACATAATTAGCATGCTAAGGAATAGTTAGCATGTAATTTGCATACCTGCTAATTGATGCTAGTCAACTTAGCTAAGTTAAGTGATTCAAACTTCTCAACTTCTTAATTGTTAAACCATTCAAACTGTCAGTATTCCAATTAGCCTATGCATCATCTAAATGTGTTACAATTATTAAACAAGCAACTGTAGTTCTCGTAATTTCCCTGAAATTACATTTTCTAGTTCAGATAGAACTGCTTAACATAGAAACTTCATTCAAACTGCATTTTTTTAATATCTTCTGATTATAAGAACAGGCCTTGCCGGCACGGATTATGTCACACACAGCGCCATGTGCAGTGTCCTAGTGCCTGTAAATTTAATGGTCCAATGATGAAGGTAATTTTAAAAACCAGGGGGCTCATTTATCAACAGTGGGTAGAAAACATTCTAAATTCTATCGTACGAGTGAAATTTAGGATGTGCGTGAGTACAAAAAAAACGGTACTTATCAAACGTGCGCAGGCTGGTCGTACGCACACCAGCAATGATAAATCCCACACCTTCTAAATCACTGTGCTTGCGCACTTTCAGGTTCTTTTACATGCCGACACACCCCAAAAAAAACATATATGGCATGAATACCCTCTCCCACGGGTACATTTCAGACAGATGGACACAATCATGCTGCTCACTGAAATCGCGCTCCCTCTACATACAATGCCTTCTATATTTACAATGAGTTATACATTTTCAAATGACTTTCCAAAGTGTGTCAATAAAATGTTTGTCACAAGTAATCCACGTGTTTGTCTCGAAGTAGACGGATTCGTTTGTTTGGCAATTGTCAATAAACTGAAACACAAGACTAATGTAAAACTTTTGTTTACTATTGGCTGTGAGATTTGCAGACATTTTTACTTGCAGTTTCGCAATTCTACCACTGTGTTTTGAGTTTACGCGTGATCAGAGATGTGCTTACATTTAAGCACATCTCTGGAATGTTAACAGAATGGGGCATTTCAAAACGAAAGCAAATCGATTAGGTTTCGTTTTTGACATGCCTCATTCAGTTAGTGTTAGCTGCTGTTTCACAAACTCGGTCTACAATGCACAAAATTTTATCATTGAGGTAGCTTTCAGTAGCGCTTAGCAGTATAAAGCAGGGCTAGGTGTTGATTCACGCCGGATTATACCTTTAAGAGGCATCATTGTTGGCACATGTTTTTCTTCTCTTTAATATTTGCTTATTTCTTATATATTTTGAAATACATTGGAATCACTTGGTGCAGGGCAAAAATGAAGGGCTGAAATGCCATTGCTATGTTTACAGTACAGAATCAAGAAGAGCATGTATGAATGGATGGAAGAACATGCCAATATGTTTTAAATATTTAAACGTTATATCCCCATTTATTTGTGCAAAGCAGTGCATATCCACCTGTACCATGGGTTCTTAATTGATTTATTGAGATGTTTTATTAATAGTGTTTAACAAAAAAAAATATATTAATATTTTGTATTAAATGTACTTTAACAGAAATCCTTGAATCTAACTGGGCAAACGGCTTGTCCATCAATTTAATTGACGTACACTGCAGCCAACCACATCGAAACCAACCGAAGACGCTCGTTACGTTTGTTGGATTGGTTGGATTCAAAACAGTTGCTTCTTCGCTACGTCACACCCTCTACAGCAGCCAGCGGCCTCTGATTGATTAGAGAATAATGGCTTGAAATCTCTCTGATGGGCTTCAACATCAGATCGTTGCGCGTGAAGTGCCTTACGAAAGTTACGTAGCGCATGATCTGACGTGAGTGAGGTAATGTATTGCCGCCATTTTTGCGTTTTTGCTATCGACTGACAATAGACCGACATGCGCGTGCAGGCTTCCGTAGCTGTAATACGTGATTTGCGCTGTGTTACGCTTAATTTCTCTCGAAGGCTACACATTGGGGCTTTAAGTTTGGGGTTTATCTGAAATCACATGGGATTCACCCTTGATTCTCTGCCCTTAACTTGTAGTTCAGGGGGCTGTGGAGTTGAGTTGCAACTGACTCATTGAGGGTTGAGGACAGTCCCATGTGGAAATATGTAAAATATAGAAATTAAATTTGAGAATTCCCTGTATTGAGTTGTAGATGTTACATGAGAATATTTTACTTCTTCATGTTCTATCATGTCCATAATGATGGAATAGACCATCCATTTACTTTTGTATTGATATGAATGACAAGATTTAAAAAAAATGCTTTTTTATGTATTTCAGAATGGGAACATGCAAAAACTAGGAGTGTTTCTGGACTGTGACAAACACACTCTTTCCTTTTACAATGGGGACACTCAGTCACACCTGTACACCTTCAAGAGTGTGGTTTCTGACAGACTGTTTGCTGTGATCAGTCCTGGAGTTAGAGACACACAAGGGATAGAGATTTGTACTGACTAGGAGGTCAAACCTGTGATCAAATAATTCACACACATTCACACAGTCTTTCACTCCTACAATACCAATCAATTTCAGACACTTTCAGGATGTTACATGTTAAAGCTGCTGCCATAAATTCATGTCTGCATTCCTTAGTGGCTGAAATTAACAGTTGGAATTCTGAGGTGTATCACAGAAATTCTTATCTGATATCTGAACAAATAAATATTGAAAACAGTTATGAATACAGCATTTAATGAAAATGTATGCTGATGTGAAAAAAATATGAACTGACATGACTGACAACTGACATGACTGGCTTGCATTATTAATTATTGGACAATAATGTATGCCACTTGATCTTGTTACCGTAAACAGGTATGGAAGTTGTTCAGCTGCGCGTTACTGTAAACTTTCAGCCATGAGGTCATCGCAGATCAATCAGGGCATGTGACTGTAGATGGCCTTGTGAGCCTATATTGGGGGGAAAAAGTGCAGGGACCTATTTTAGTTCCAAACCGTCCCTGCAGACCATGTCAATTTCTCATGGCTATGATTTTAAACAACTATCCAATTTAAAAGCAACATCGTCTCCAAGATTTATGCATTCAAATATGTGTCTGTGTATGACGTGCCAGAGCTATAAGAGACATAGGTGCATATTCATTTGCCTATATATTACTGAGTGGTAGAGGCAATAAGCCAGTTGGTTTTAGATAGGTCTGGAAAAACTGCAATGTGGTCAGTTTTTAGCCATTTGTATAAATTGACATGCAGTCATGCTCTACCTCTACCAGAGAGGATTCAAGTGGAGCGAGAGGTGTCAACACTGGTTCAGTTCCTGGTTCTATTTTTGCAAGGGGGAGGGGGGGAAAAATCCCCTTTACGCAGACTTAAAGAATCTTTTCTTATTGTGATGTAATGATTTATGCAGATTCAGTATTCCATGATCTTTGCCTCTACTGTGTGCTATATGTGATGGGATCTGGGAAAACCCTTCACATGGTGGTATTTGACTTTTTTGAGATTTTAATACCATCTGAAAGCCAACATTCAGCTCTTTTCAAATATGTTTTCATCATTTACAAGCCTTGCTTCTTTCAAATGTTACAATTACTTAAAGTCAGCTGATCAGTTGGATTTTATATTATAGAATTTTGAGAAAACCACTTTAAAGATGAAGATTCTAAATTAAATCAGAATAAAGAAGCAGAAAATAATTGCCAGTCACTTTTCTTTAGTCATACTGAACATAATGGAATAAAAAAAAGGCCACTTTGGCACCAAGCATGACACAACACTCAAAAATTAAGTTTAATATTCTGTATTGAATACAGAAATGTTTTTATTTATAAAGACAATCAATGAGTTGAGTTCATCGCCATGTTTTAACTTTTGTTTTTCTGTTGTTTTTCTGTTGGCTGTTTTTTTTTTCAGTTTTTTTTTAGTGTTGTAGTACAGTATATAAGATCAAAACACAATCATATTGATCACACAATGAAAACACTATCATATTGATCAAACATAAACAATGCATTTGGTTAAATAGTTAAATATTAACTAGATTTGCAATTCCAAGGAATTACACAGTGCATGCAAACGTTTAAAAAGTACACTTAGAA
>JAODXP020007934.1:82500-83841 GCA_027497455.2 Sardinella longiceps | reverse complement strand
GTGTGTGTTTGTGGATTATGTGTATGTGGATCATGTATGTGGCTGTTTGGCAGAGGCGAAGAACAACGCGGCGGCGCAGCCGTGGAAGTCCATAATTGTCTTATATGGGGACGCCTCGGTAGCCTGACATAGCCCGACCATAATACTGCTGTTCATCCGTATTCATGGTCTGGGGGTTCTTTAACCTGACGCGATTATACTGCGGAGGGGAGGGCATTCACTTCTGGTTTGAAACGATTGGACAGCTCGTCTAATCAGCTTCGCTTATTGGCCGGTAGACTCTCTACCGATGTAAACACGCCCCAGAGGACCGTTCCCAGACCATGGATACGGATGAACATTCGTATTATGGGCGGGCTATGTCAGGCTAACGCCTCGGCAGCCGTTATCCCTTACATGATTGTGGGTCATGTGGGGCATGTGGATTATCCTGTTGTGGCTTCTGTCCTGGGTTTAATTAATTAGCTTCCAATGTGTGGGAATGCAGAGCAAGGCCTTGTGTTATGGGCAGGTGTTTTGTGTGTGTGTGTGTGGGTGTGTGTGTGTGGGGTCGGGGGGTTTGAAGTGGGGTAGCTGGAGGGCATTGTGAGTGTGGGAATGTGAGAACCTGACCGAGGGATAGTGTGTGTGTGTGTGTGTGTGTGTGTGTGTGTGTGTATGTGTGTGTGAGAGAGAGTAGGAGGGCAACTGCCAACAAGCCCACATACCTTGGCAGTGTTACAGTACAGACCCCCTGCTTCTGCCCCAGCCATACTGTATAGATAACACACACACACACACACACACACACAGATAACACACATACACACACACACACATGTGCATGCTAGACACTCAGGTGTGTAAGAACCCAATCAGGGGTATCTTAGTTCAGTCAAGGCTGGTGTCAGAACCAGAGGAAAAAAAAAGGTCACATAGTCCGAGGCTGCATTCTTTTTAGAGGAGTCTACTGTATTTGCACCAACTGTCTAATGTAGTTGGAACTTCACCACTTTTGGCAAAAGCTAAGGCTAGTTTAGGTCTAGGTAGTCTTGATTTGGTCTACTATTCCAAAACCTGGGGGGGTATTCCATGAAGGTGGTTAAGTGATAAACCTGGATCAGTTAACCTAGAAGAAGTTGTACATCAGCTAGAGGCTGTAGGCTTTGTTTAGTTAAAGTGTAGCTCCGGAGTAAGTTTAAGCATAGCCCTGTTGCACGAGCCTTCTAGAAGCAATACATTTCGCATGGAATGAAAAAATTTCGAGCAGCATAGACCTAACGCGAACGCGAAACATGTTCAATTGAGTCAAAGGCACCTCAGATCTTACTTTCGGTTTCGAGGTTCTATTGATTCAGTGTA
>JAODXP020007934.1:45000-77500 GCA_027497455.2 Sardinella longiceps | reverse complement strand
TATACTTCATTCATTTATAACTAGTGTGGCCTTTTTTGGGAGCGTAAGTTTAACATTTAGGCTATGCCAGTGTTTATGGACTTTTTGTGATTAGAGATTTAGTAGCGTAATCTAAGTTTAACATGTACGCCAGATTAATAAATGTAATGTTAGCCTAAAGCACTTTATAGTTGATCCTGTCACACCTCAGCACCCACCTCTAGAAAACACACTTCCTGCACTAAAACACAACACATCCATAGTGTCCACAACTGTGTGTGTGTGTGTGTTTGTGTGCACGTCTGAACCGTCCAGCCGAAATCCAGACTAACCTACGGATCAATATCAATCACAAATAAATGTGTAAAAAAAACCAGGGCAGGTTGGACACTAATCTCTCTCTGTCACACACACACACACACACACACTTACAGTATATGTTATAAGACAGACCTACAACCAAGCATGCAAATATGAACCAGGACCAACAACTAAACGGCTTGCTGCACCTCATGCACACCACCAAACTTGAGTGTGTGTGTGTGTGTGTGTGTGTGTGTGTGTGTGTGTGCGATTTTCCACTTTACACACACACACACACACACACACACACACACACACACACACACAAATGGGAGGCATATGACCGGAGCTGAGATAGGAAGGTGTGAAGAGAGAGGTGACTGTTACTGTATGAAATATGTGGTGCCACAAATAGACCTGCATAAATGACACCTGTGTGGTTGTGTGTGTGAGCGTATGTGTGTGTGTGTGTGTGTGTGTGTGTGTGTGTGTGTGTGTGTGTGTGTGTGTGTGTGGATTGGGGCACAAATAGACCTGCATAAATGAGACCTGTACAGTAGTGCTTGGGACAGAGGACAGACCTCTTCTAACATGGACATGCCCACACTGTGTGTGTGTGTGTGTGTGTGTGTGTGACAGACCTCTTCTAACATGGACATGCCCACACTGTGTGTGTGTGTGTGTGTGTGTGTGACAGACCTCTTCTAACATGGACATGCCCACACTGTGTGTGTGTGTGTGTGTGTGTGTGTGTGTGTGTGTGTGTGTGTGTGTGTGTGTGTGTGTGTGTGTGTGTGTGTGTGTGACAGACCTCTTCTAACATGGACATGCCCACACTGTGTGTGTGTGTGTGTGTGACAGACCTCTTCTAACATGGACATGCCCACACTGTGTGTGTGTGTGTGTGTGTGTGTGTGTGTGTGTGTGTGTGTGTGTGTGTGTGTGTGTGTGTGACAGACCTCTTCTAACATGGACATGCCCACACTGTGTGTGTGTGTGTGTGTGTGTGAGACATACCTCTTTTAACATGGACATGCCCACATTGTGTGTGTGTGCGTGTGACAGACCTCTTCTAACATGGACATGCCCACACTGTGTGTGTGTGTGTGTGTGTGTGTGTGTGTGTGTGTGTGTGTGTGTGAGACAGACCACTACTAACATGGACATGCCCACACTGTGTGTGTGTGTGTGTTAATGTTAGAACACTCGTTAGAAAACATTACAACCTGTGCGGTTTCACCCCAAAGTTCAGACTGATGATGCCCTTTGAATGCCATATCATACAATTCACTATGCCAGAGTATTATGGTTTGCGATCACACTGCATGTGTACCATGCTGAGTCCAGCTGAACCTCCCATACGACAGAAAGCAGATGCAAAGCTGTGCTACACAAAAACAAACAGCACTTCCTCTCGACCAGAGAGGATTCAAGCTCACTATTCCATGATCTTTGTCTCGACTCTACCGGCCGATTCCAACATGTTCAACATGCGCTGCATGAAACCTCTCAAATTTTGTTCATAGACGCTAAAAGACTAGCCTGACATAGCCCGCCCATAATACTGCTGTTCATCCGTATTCATGGTCTGGAGGTTCTTTAACCTGACGCGATTATACTGCGGGGGGGAGGGCATTCACTTCTGGTTTGAAACGATTGGACAGCTTGTCTAATCAGCTTCGCTTATTGGCCGGTAGACTCTCTACCGATGTAAACACGCCCCAGAGGACCGTGCCCAGACCATGAGACGTATGAACATTCGTATTATAGGCGGGCTATGTCAGGCTACTGAAAGACGGCCCCATGCAACACACATTTTTGGCTGACGTCACAGCAATGTCGGTCAGCTACTAGTCTGGTGTAGTCTGGTTTATTTGGGACTCCTGAGCGGCAGTGAGAAGTTTGGGGTTGTTGCTTGGAGATATTTGTGATTATAGCCAGGCATGGACGGGCCATAGGGCATACAGGGCAATGCCCGGTGGGCCGATGGCCATTTTTGGACCGGCGCTGTCATAATTTAGTCATCTTTTTCTTGAAGGATAATGGGCTAGTCCAATAAAATCTCTAATGTCCATGTAAAATGCCCAACTTGCAGAGTTATTTTAGCTTGCCATGAATTTATTATTAAATAAATCATGGTCAGCCGCCATAGCCAAAAATGCCCGGGCCATTTTTTGGTCCCAGTCCGGCCCTGATTATACTGTAGCTGCTGCTGTGTGTGTGATGGTGCTCTCTGCACGGACATGACTGAAGTATGGTATGGATTGGGACATGACAGAGGCAGTGGACTGCACACACACACACACACACACACACACACACATTGAAGTATGGTATGGATTGGGACATGACAGACATGACTGAAAGTAACTGGTATGAATTGGGACATAACAGAGGCAGTGGACTGCGCACACACACACACACACACACACACACACACACACACACACAGTGAGGATTGGGCAAACTAAAGCCCACCACAGCTGTGTTGTCCAGATCCCAGGGGCCTCTCAGAGACCACTTAAACCTGTCACTGGGGTGAGTTTGTTTTTGTGTGTGTCCGAGTGTGTGTGTTTGTGTGTATGTGTGTGTGTGTGTGATGCAAGAGGCTAAATTTGTCCCACCACCGACCCATGTTTCTGGCCACATGAGTCAGTAGACAGAGAGCCTGAGAGCTCGACTGGACGCCTGGAGTCTCCTGAAGACTTGGGCTGTGTGTTGTTGGGTGAAGGACCCACAGGAAGGACCCGCCATCGTCCACTCCGCCTGTTGTGACTTCAGTTTGCGTACAGAAATAGCTCAAGAGGGGCTGCGTCCATTTCCACTGCCTTCTGCTCCACACCTGCTCTGGCCCAAGCAGAGCAACCAGGGTGTGTGTGTGTGTGTGTGTGTTTGATCGCTTACCCCAACTAGACTCTTCCTGTTACACAGTGGACCAGTGGATCACAGTGAATCAGCTGGCCTATTGGTCTCTTTGGCTGCCCAACTGGTAGGCTCTCTCTCTCTCTCTCTTTCTCTCTCTCTCTCTCCCTCCCTCACTCTGTCTGTCTGGGCTCACACCTATTCTGTGGTTGTGTGCTTCAGGTGAGAAGACACTTGCTCCTGGTAACCCTGGGAAACTAAATCGGAATAATCTTCACTGCTCCCATTCCAAAATGGAACTCTGCACAAGAATGAAAAGGTGGGAAGAACCTTCAGTTGGTTTTGGGGTGAGCAGGAGTCACTAGGAATGAATGTCTTTTGGCGTAGTGCTTTTTGGTACTTCAGTACGGGACGGGTCTGTCTCACTGTGGTGCTCACATGGCTTAGAGAATGCTGCTGTTTATATATATTTTTAATCATTATTTATTATTATCTGGATAATAATCTGGAATGTTGTCAAAGCCTACTGGAACACTGTTGTTGATTGTAACACTTCAAAGTTCTGTTGCTTTGCTGTGTCTAGTAGTCTTGGTGTTGTGCATCTACACAGTTAATGTGGTGCTTCCATGTTTGGTTGAGTAGAATGTTCCTTGAGGTTGGAAGCTACTGTAATCCCTGCTGAGTTTGATGCCTTTACCAGATGAGAGACGATCACTTTCACTGCACTGCCATCCCAGATCAAATTATAATTCTTTAAAAGTCACATTCTCTGCCTTCGGCCAAAATCTTAACCCTCTCCTGGAACTTTTTTAAACAAGCATGAACCTCATTCATCGCCATATAGAGATAAATAGTTTGTTAGAGACAAAGACAAAGAAAGAAAGAAAGAAAGAAAGTGTTGTGGCCTAACCCTAAGTCCTGGATTTACACCCAAAGCTTTTTTTCTGCTCACCATTGGGGCTATGAGCTGCATGGTTGGACTTTTAAGGAGTGGCCTAGTTCTGCTCTCAGTGTGTGTGTGTGTGTGTGTGTGTGTGTGTGTGTGTGTGTGTGTGTGCTGCTTATAGACTGGGGTCAGAGGATAAATAAGACCCACTGAGTTATTTCAGGAGTCAACCCACATGCAGTCAGGCTTTAAAATGATGGCATGATTCACAAGCAGAGCACACACACACACACACACACACACACACACGTAGATCCCTTTAAGCTGAAGAGTTCCTCAGCAACTCTGATCATTTCCCCATTATAGAGGAATGAGCCATTATGTCTTTAATCCCCCACATTCATGACATCATATCCTGTTTATACTGAGCATATGTTCACTGACTTATTATTAGCAAATTAATAAGGATCTGCAGTATTGTAGTCAAGTTACTAACGCCTCCAGTCCAAGTGAAATGTATTATCTGTTGGCAATGTTGTAGTCAAGTCGTTAAAGTTTGAGTTCAAGTCCCATTAACAATGATCTGTTTGCACTGTTGTAGTTAAGTTACTAAACCTTGACTTCAAGTAAAATTAACAATGATCTGTTGGCATAGTTGTAGTCAAGTTCCTAAACCTTGAGTTTAAGTCCAGCCTTGAGTCGATCTCTGGTCGAGTCCAATTCATGACATAAAAAATCAAGTCAAGTCTAAGTCGAGTCTTACTGTTTATCCGAGTCAAGTCCAAGTCCACAACACAAAGCTATCACACATTTAAAAGAAAAAAAAAACTAATGTGAATATGTAGGATGCATATCATACCATAACTAAAAATAAATAAATAAATAAATAACAATTTTGGAGGCTGCCTGTCATTTTATAATAGCAGTTGCGTAAATGCAGTGTGTAGTGAGTCTAGAGGGACATTCAGGAATATAGGAAAAGTCTGATAAACTAACAGTCTTTCCTCGAGTCTGAAAAAGTAAACACATTAGACTGAGTTCAAGTCCGAGTCATCCATTAGCAAGTTAGAGTCAAGTCACTAGTCCAAAGAATTATGTCACAAGTCGGACTTGAGTCAAAGTCCTGACTCAAGGACTACAAGCCAGTCTGTTTATGTTGACCACATTGTCATTGAATACATTACACATTATATCGTTACACTAGTTATGTTAGCAGTATCTGATTATATTAGCCATGCTATCTATTTTCTGATTGTCTGCCACATAATGGCTCATTAAGTCATTAGCATAAATTAGCACAACCATTAGCTCCTTGTGTTTAGTACACTGGCTATGGTCAGGTGAATGGGAAGGCTAATTACCTGGAGGAGTAACTAGCTGGCTATGATTAGGGCCCATTATTTTCAAACAATTTATTGAAATTAAAAAATGAATTTTTGATGGAGATCCAAATTGAACTGTTTGGGAGAACTAGGCCCGGATTAATCAGAAGGATAGAAGAAGGTGTAGCTGGTTAAGATTGGATGGATTGATGCTTTACCTATTTATTACCAGACTATGTTAGTTGGATTAGGAGGTTAACTGTTGCAGGCTAAGGTTAGGTGGACTAGGGGGCTAACTGTAACAGGTCATTTTATGTGGCTTGGAAATGCTAACTGTAGGAGGCTATGGGTAGGTGGACTAGGTGGTTAACTGTAACAGGTCATTTTATGTGGCTTGGAAATGCTAACTGTAGGAGGCTATGGGTAGGTGGACTAGGTGGTTAACTGTAACAGGTCATTTTATGTGGCTTGGAAATGCTAACTGTAGCAGGCTATGTTGGATTAGAAGGTCAACTGATGCAGGTTATGCTTAGGTGAATTGGAAGGCTAACTGATGCCGGCTAATGTTAGGTGAATTGGAATGTTAACTGCAGGCTAATGTTAGGTGAATTGGAAGGCTAACTGATGCAGGCTAATGTTAGGTGAATTGGAAGGCTAACTGCAGCATAATGTTATGTGGATTGGGAGGCTCGCTACCTGCCTGTTGCCAGGTCATGTGTTTGTGGTCAGGGGAATGCTAGCTGTAGCTGGCTACATTGTTAGGTAGCCTACATACATGGGACTTCTGAGTACTATGGGCTATTGGTGTTACTATGGCCTCTGCTAGTGCAGTAGGCAGCGTGCAATAGCACCAAGTTTGTGAGATTGAGAAATCTGCTTTAAACAAGGGATATGATAAAATAGCAGTGGCAAATGTTGCACAAAGACACAATGCAGTGGCAGATGTGGCACTAATATATAAGGCAACAGCAGTGGCAAGAGTTGCACAAAGACAATTAGCAACATCAGCTTTAAGTGTTGCACATATAGAGATATAAGAAGAACAACAGTTATAAGTGTTGCAACAACAACAATTGGCAACAACAGCTATAACACTTGCACAAGAAACTCTTGCAAAAGAAATATATGAACAACAGTTGTAAGTGTTGCAACAACAACAATTGGCAACAACAGCTATAAGAGTTGTACATGAAACTCTTGCAAAAGAAATATATGAACAGCAGCTATAAGTGTTGCACAAAGACAATGGACAACAGCAGCCAAAAGTTGCTGGTAGCACCAGTCAGACATTCATTGACAATTAATCACGGCTGTAAATGCACAGTTGCAGTGTGAATCTGGCCTCATTGTCAATTTATCACCATCTATAAGCTCCCGGAGGCTAGAGACAGAACACAGTAAATCTCAGTATGATCTACGGTCTTGGGTTTAAAGTAGCGCTGGCCATATGTAGACTGAAGCGCTGCTGCTGTGTGTGTGTGTGTATGTGTGTGTGTGGGTACACTAGCCATGTGGCAGGGCTAGGGTGGGGAGGCATGCGAGCCGGTCTGCTAAATATAGCGACATGTTTGGCATGGCGGGGGCGAACAGAGAGCCAGTACTGTACTTCTGACAGAGCATGGCCACTCAAAGGTCTCTGAGTTTTTCCGTTCAGCTCCCAACAATTTAGGTCATGTACAGACCTGCCAGGCCTCCGATCAGACATGCCCCAACCCCCCCATGACCCAGTCCACTGACTGACCTGAACCAGGGGGCGATGAGATTAGACACCCCCCCACCCCCCAAAACCTTGACCTTGCGGTTGTCTACAGAGCACCAGACCTACTTACTTATTAGTAATTTTAGTTTACAAAATCCAGAATTGGTATTAAAAGCAAAAGAATGAGGCAAGTGTAGCCATGCAATGTTAAAAACACACCCCCTGAAGTTAGCATGCTAACCAACTTGCAGACCCACTGATCTGTGTTCAGGACAAAAACAAAAGAATGGCAACTATGTATCAGGTTTCAAGGAAAAAAAAAAAAAAAAACCAGCACCGCAGCTTTAAATTTGGTTTGAAAATGTAGACATCGTGTTGATGTAGGGAACATCATTCTCACACTTGGGTTGAAACAAAATAAGACTGAGGGATAATGAAAGTGTGTTTCATGTTTCTGATAACTGTCTCTTTCCTTCTTACAGGGAAGTGGTGACGTAGGACCCACCAGCCTGACCAAAGAATACACACACGTGTGTGTGTGCCAGTCTCTCCAGCACCTCCTCTTCATTGGACTTAAGTGTGTGTGTGTGTGCTGTGACGAGACGTGACCATGAGCCTGCTGGACAAGAGGAGTGTGTGTCTGCGCGTCACACGCTACCATCGTCGCGTGAGCAGTTCATGTGACAGCCTGATGGACGAGACTGACCGGGAGGTCAGCACACTCACCGACCGCGCCTTTCGCTCCCTGTGTATTGGGGACGAGGCCGTTTACAGCGACGCAGAGTTCGGACTCTCACCGCTGTCCGGCAGCTGCCTCCTGAAGCCGCTGGCTGACGAACACTCACGTAAGGTGGCAGAGAACGCTCCCGGCCTCGCCACCCAGAAGCATGGCTCTAACGGTGCCACCACTGCCGCCTGGCAGCACAAGAACAACGTGTCGTCTCTCCTGTCTGCCTTCACGACAGGGAAGAATGGCGACGGCGCCAAAATGGCCAACGGAATGCTGGCTGAGAGTGGCACGGAGTCGTGGGACAAGTCGGCATTGCTAAGCATCCAACGGGAACTAGCAGAATTCTCCACTGACTTCCACAGCGGCTTCGTTGACAACAAGAAGCATGGTGGATCCAATGACAAAAAATCCAGTAAAAAGTCTGGCAAAGACACCAGCGCCAAGTCCAACTCCAAGGCCAAAACCACCAAGTACAGCAGCAAGCTGAGGAAGCTGAACATACGCAACTTCTTTCTGCACAGTGAGTTCAGCCCATTCCAGGCCTGGAAGGATCTCCAAAATTTCCCCTTCGGACAGGAACACGCATCACACATCTCTGACCTGCTGCCCTCCGACAGCTTCCCCCGCTGGGGCGACTCTGCCTTCTACAGACACCTCACGGCAGCACACACACTCGACCCCCAGACACACACACTTGACCCCCAAGCACACACACCTGTACTGAACCCTGCGCACAGACCAGGCCCAGAAAGCCAAGGCCAGGCGACACACACAGACAAACGAATATCACAGAAAACTGAAACGGCACAGAGATCACAACAGCACAGTCACAAACACAGCACAGCACAGCCCCAAGAGACTGCACATAAACCTGCAGAGGGTTTCAAGAGTGCTGAAAGTGGACAAACAAATAAAAATGTTCCACAGAGAAGAGACCCTGAGGAGCAGGACAGAGTTAAGAGTCCGCAGGTGAGCGAGAGAGGGGGGAGAACAGAGAAGGAGATGGCTGGTTCACAGAGAGCACAGGGGCTGCAGGGGGTGCAGAGCTTAAAGCCACCACTGGGAGGCAGCACGGAGCTCCTGGCCAGGCCTGGGGAAACCGACACTCCCTCAGTGGCACAGACGCCTTCCGCCCTGGAGCCTGTTGCCCCCTGGAGGAGAAATAGGGTAAGGGCGAGGAGTGCTGCCCCTGCTGGCCAAGTGGAGAAGTGCTCCCCTGCTGTAGAGAGCCGGCCGCCCACCAGCACAGAGCTCCCCAGGAAGCAACCCGTAAGGAGCATGGATGACCAAAGCTCCGACAGTGTAACGCCGTTCAACATCACACACCTGCTCACACCTGTCATCCCCTGTCGCCAGGATACGGAGAGCTTGGACCCGGTGATACTTCCCGCCCTTTTCTCACCCACTACTCTCGAAGTGCCCTCGTTGAGCGCGTCTGAGCGCAAGCCGTCTCCCGACACAAAGGCACGAGAGAGCTACCGGTCCATTGCCTCCAGTCTGCTCTTCAACCTCAAAGACAACAGGAAGCGGGTCAAGGCCCGATACAGCCCACCCAAGTTCAGACCCACGGACCCCTGTGACCCCACCAGACTGGACTGGGCTGCTCTGGGAAAAGATCTCCCCAACCCTGATGGGGGCTCTCTAGGCAAAGGCCACAGCTCTCTGGCCACTCCGGTTATGGGACATGGCACAGACACGGCCAGGAGCCCCGTATTAGAATCAACCAGCGCTTTGGCACTGCCAGGCAACCAGCGGACGGACAGTAGGTCAGCGGGCCTGTTGCCGGGCAGTGGGGACCTGGCAGAGAAGAGTGTGAGCAGGAGGGGTAAGGATCAGCTCTCCCAAGGGACAACAGACAACAGAAGCCCAGCGCCGTATAAAGCTGGAGTCTCCGCTCAGAACCTCCCCAGGAGGGCAAGCCCCGAGGCCCATATCGCCATGGAGACACAGAAAGACAGGGAGGTGAGCACAGGACAGGGCAATCAGCCAATCAAGAAAGAGAAGGAACCTCCCAAGAAGTCCGTCAAGGATAGAGTCAAGGAGCTTCAGAGTCAAAGCTCTGATTCACACCTGAGTGTCAATAAGGACTCAGCGAGAAACAAGGAGAAGCCGCCCATGTCTGCACCTCCAACACCCCAGAGGGAGAAACCAACCGTGTGTCCACCTGCAGGCTCACAGACCTTTGGGCCTTTGGACACAAGAGAGCACAGAGAGGTAGCCATGGAAAGACCCCCAGGTGAACCAGTAAAACCATCAGTTGTGCCCAAACCAGCAAAACAGCCTCCGCCAGTTCCAGCACGTGTGAAACTGCCCCCTATGAATGAGACGCATTCATCCCCCGTGGTTGCTGAGGTGACACCGAGGGAGGCAGCCTTCAGCAGCGAGGCCAAACACGCCTTCTCGGCCCGTCAAAACAACTACATCAAGAGCCAGAGGAGCGCCGCCCTGCTGGAGGAAGAGGAGGAGAGCGAGGACTGGGATGAGGCTCGGGAGGTGGCCCTGCTGAAGCAGATGCAGGCAGAGATTCAGGCCCACCAGAACCGGCAGCTGGGCCAGAGCAGAGCACAGCCAAGTCCAAACCAGTCTCAACAGGGCCAGCAAAGAGCACAGGCCACTCCCAACCAGTTAAACCAGCAGTCAAACCAGAGCAGCAGAACGACAAATATATCAGCGGCGAATAGCCAAGACCTGGACAGTCCCAAGCAACAGGAGGTGGCTTCTCCTGCACCTGAGAGACAGGAGAAAAAGGGCCCCATGACTCTGAAAGGAAACACCCAGGCCAAGCGGCACCTCTTCAGTCAGCTGGAGCAGTCGCCCCCTCAGCCTCCAGCCAGGACCACCAAGAATGTGGAGGTGGTGGACAAATATGACCTGGCCACTATGGCACTCGAGGAGGTTATTGCTGAGAGAGAGGAGAGGAAAAGGAAAGGTCAGGAGCCATTCGCAGAACCATCAGAGGAGCAGAGGCAGACAACGGAACACAATCAGCTGAAGAGCAGAGAACCCAGTGTGGGGAGCAGAGCGGCCCCATCGGAGCAGAGAGAGAGAGAACTTGGCAAGGTTCAGAGGGGAGGAGGGAAGGAGGGGGGTGAGGACATTTCTGTGATGAAGAGGAGCAGCAGCAGCCAGAGCGTTCATCAATCAGAGCGCCAGGCTGCCCCCAAACAAGGCCATGCCAAACAAGGCCACAGTGCCCCAGTAAAATTAGCCCAAGATGGCCGACAGCAGGAGCTCCCGTCCAATCAGGAGATAGAGTTCAACAGAGAGAGTAAGGAGGCCCAGAGGGGACAGAAGAGTGGAGGTGTGGCCAGCATAGATAAAACAATCCCTGATAGGACAGGGAAAGGCATGGGGCAGGCTGACCAGGTATCTGATAGGGTGGGGGGACAGGGCAGCTTGGACAGAGAGGAGAGAGACAGGACAGAGCAGAATGGTGAATCTGAGCTTCAGAGAGAGAGGGCGCCCCCTGCTGTACCTCCCAGGAAAGGCAAGCCAGGCGTTCGAGACGAGGAGAGGACAGATGCAGAGGGAGAACCAGGGAGAGCAGAGGAGCCCACTAGCACCACGGATCAGGGAGGGGATCACACACACTCACATGCAGGCAGGAGGATTGACAAGAGAGAAGAGACGGCAAAGGATGCTGCAGTGTACAGAGAAACACAACACAGGCAGGCCCAGTTAAAACCAGCTAGCAGAGATAGCATACTGTCACCAGTTAGCAGAGACAACAAACAACCACCAGCTAACAGGGATAGCATACACTCACCAGCTAATAGAGATAGCATACAGTCACCAGCTAGCAGAGATAGCAAACAATTACCAGCTAGTAGAGAAAGCATACAGTCACCAGCTAACAGAGATAGCATACAGTCACCAGCTAATAGAGATAGCATACAGTCACCAGCTAGCAGAGATAGCAAACAATTACCAGCTAGTAGAGATAGCATACAGTCACCAGCTAATAGAGATAGCATACAGTCACCAGCTAGCAGAGATAGCAAACAATTACCAGCTAGTAGAGAAAGCATACAGTCACCAGCTAGTAGAGATAGCATACTGTCACCAGCTAGCAGAGATAGCATACAGTCACCAGCTAGCAGAGATAGCATACAGTCACCGGCTAACAGAGATAGCAAACAATTAGCAGGTAGAAGAGATAGCATACAGTCACCAGCTAGCAGAGATAGCATACAATCACCGGCTAACAGAGATAGCAAACAATTAGCAGGTAGAAGAGATAGCATACAGTCACCAGCTAGCAGAGATAGCATACAATCACCGGCTAACAGAGATAGCAAACAATTAGCAGGTAGAAGAGATAGCATACAGTCTCCAGCTAGCACAGCTAGTGAGTCCAACCAGAGTGTTAATCAAGAGTGCAGCATTCAGAGAGAGACAAACACAGACACAGAGAAGAGTCATGAAAAATACAAAGACAAGCAGCACAAAACAGAGACCATCTCAGCCACAGCAGAGTCTAGCTCACAGCAGTCAGTCCCAGCCCAGCACAACTCTAAGTGTGACACAGCGCTAACACAGACTCCCAAAGTGAAGGAATGTCCTGATCCTACAAAGGAGCACTCTGCAAAGAGCGATTCAGCCCAGAAAGAGGGGGATAGTGAGAGGGAGAGAGTGAGAGAGAGAGATGGAGAGATTTGTGGACAAAGAGAGGGAATCAGAGAGAGAGATGTTGAGACTTGTGGTCAGAAGGAACAGAAAGTGAAGCAGGGTAGAAGCTATGTGAAAGGTTTCTTGAGCATGTTAGGCCTGTCAAGCGAAGAGAGGGGCGGTGCAGATGAGGACACAGACACCGTAAGGGACATCAGCCAGCCTGATGCAGTTTCCCCTGAACCCCACGGCTCTGATGCCCCTCCGGAGGCTAGCGTAACGATCCATGACATCCTGAAGCTGCAGTCCCCCGTCATGTCCCCCTCCCTTCACAGCGATGGCTCCTCCTCCCACAGGGCCAAAGAGCATTGTGGGAATGCCGAATTGGATTACTGTGTGTTCAGTAACCCAGGAAGTGAATCAGACGCTTCGGAGAGACTGATGATGTCTCCACTCAGTGACATGGACAAGGGTGGATGGGTGAGGAGTCTTATTGAGCATGCTCACAACCTCACCCCGGTCAGTGTAACCCCCAGCCAATCCAACGCCTCGTCCCCCACCCCCGCCAAGCCTGTACTCTTCAAGGTCAAGGATAACACCTGTATCACTTCCCCCGTGACCAAGACAGTGCGGCCCATCCTGCACAAGTCTGTCCAGGACCTCATGGCCCAGCCTTGGTCCCCCCAGGAGAGCCTGAGTGGCTCCGAGAGGGGTTCTGAGAGGGGTTCAGACAGAGGTTCTAATTCCGAGAGGAATTCTGAGAGGTGTTCCGAGGATCAGGGTCCTGACAGGGGGGAAGCGGACCCCAAGAGGCTTCCACAGATCCCCATCCTGGTGGAAACAGCCAGCTCTCCCCTGCTAGAGGACTCCAGTCCTTTAGGGGGCGCTGCTCCTGCTGCAACCGCAGTTCCATCTGCCTCACCTTCCCAGAAGCCTCTGGGACAGATTGCCTCAAATTCCCAGCAGCCTCTGGGGCAGATTGCATCAAATTCCCAGAAGCCTCTGGGGCAGATTGCCTCAAATTCCCAGAAGCCTCAGGGGCAGCTGCTGACGGTGCCTGAAGAGGAGGCGGGGCGGAGCTCCGTGTCCAGCGGAATCTCTAGCGGCCTATCAGAGAGCATGAAGAGCACAGGGGACACATGTGACGAGATGCTTCTGAGCTCAGCACTGACGGACGACACAGAGGGTTCCAAAGCCCCCAGCGAGCACTCTGGTTCCGTCTGCAGTGGTACCGAGGGTTCTGGTCAGAGCAGGAAACCCCCGCCAGCTGTTCTGCCCAAAACAGAGAAGGCGCTTCGGCGGGCCATGAAGCTCACCACACGCCGTATCCAGAAGGCCGAGGGAAAAGGCAGTAGAACAGACCGCAAGCACCATGGCAACGGTGAGGAAGGAACAGAACACAGTCAGAAGAACCGTAGAGGAAAGGGAGAGAACCGTGATGAACCGGAGAAAAAGAGTTCTAGCAAGGAGAAGTCGGAGCTCAAGCAGAAGAACCGGCAAGAGGAACGTTCAGACAAAGAGCATCAGAACCGAGATGGAGAGAGACATTCAGAGAGAGAACATCAGCACCGAGACAGAGAGAGAGCTGAACGTTCTGAGAGAGAACATGAGGGCCGGGACAGAAAAAGAGTAGGAGAGAAAGAGAGAGAACATCAGCGCCGAGACAGAGAGACAGCGGATCATGCACATAATCCCCATAGCGATAAAAACAAACATGCACGGGACAAATCAGAATACAGCAGTCACCATGGCAACATGGACAAACATGCACGGGACAAATCAGAATACAGCAGTCACCATGGCAACGTAGACAAACATACACGGGACAAACCAGAATACAGTGGTCACCATGGCAACATAGACTTACACGCGCGGGACAAATCAGAATACAGCAGTCACCATAGCGACCGCAAAGGCAGGAGTGGAGAGAAGCAAGCACGTCTCAAACAAGTGAGTCAGAGCACTGACCGGCATATCGGTAACCACAGAAACAGGAGTCATGGCAACAGGAGGGACTCCACAGAGCATGCTCCAGTGCAGCCGTTTGTCAGGCAGAGTCCGAGTGGTGGCGCTGGTAGCTATGTCGACAGGAGAAGCCGGAGTCTGGAGCGAGATGTGCCGGTCCAGTCTGAGGTCCTGCATCACCCTGGCCGCCGTCCACAGCAACCACATGACATCATCACTGCAGGTCGACGCCCACAACAACCCCATGACCTCACCACCATGGCCGAGTCCTCTGCAGCATCGCCACGCCAAACATCCCTCAACGGATTCACAAGGCAGGACAGCTCCGAGCAGACACACCCCCCCTTAAGGACACGCCAGGAGAGTTCTGAACACACACACCATGCCTCAGCTGGACACAGGAACAGCATTGACCATGCCTATCCCCCCTCAATGTTGCATCAAAACAGTTCTGAACACACACACCAGCGAGTCGAACGCCAACACCCCCCCTCAACACTGCGCCAAAATAGCTCTGAACATACACACCAGCGAGGCGAACGCCAGCATCCCCCCTCAATGCTGCGTCAGAACAGTTACGAACACACACACCAGCGAGGCGAACGCCAACACCCCCCCTCAGCGATGCGCCAACACAGTTCAGACTTCTCATACTCGCCCTCGATTGGCCGTCAGAACAGTTCTGACCTCTCCTACCCCCCGTCCTCCTCTAACCTGATGACCCAATCCTATCCAATGACCCAGCGCAAGCTGCTGCAGGATCCCGACTCTGGCCAGTACTTTGTAGTGGACATGCCCGTGCAGGTGACCACTAAGACCTTCTTCGACCCCGAGACCAGCAGTTACGTGCAGCTCCCTGTGCAGCCAGCTGAGGGCGCCATCCCCTCCGGCCCGCCGCTGGAGATGCTCAACCCCTCGCTGGTGGTCTACCACGGCTTTGTACCCGTGCCCGTCTCCTCTCGACACGCCGCCAAGGCCGCCTCCTCCTCCTCCTCGGCCGCCTCTCGGGCTCGCTCCGGAGATACGGACATGGAGCACAGCGCCACACACTGGCAGGAGGACCCAATGCACAAGAGAAATGAGCATCCCTACATAGAGCCAGTATATGTGCCCAAAGATCACACCCCTGAGGAAGAACTGGACAGTGTCAGATGAGAGAGGGAGAGGGGAAGGAGGGAAAGAAGGAGGGAGAGAGAATGAGAGAGTATGGACAGTGCAGACAGTCCAATTTGAGACTGAAGTCAGTTAAATTCAGGGATTGCCGTTGTAAGTTGTTTTTGATGTATGCACTCTTTATAATAATAATAATGGTTTTACTCAAGGAATAGTATTGGTTTCAGTGTTTAAGATGTGTAAATATGCTCTGTTATGGGAAAGACTAAGATTGTAAATGTTTCTATTTGAGTGAAGGGTTGTGTGTATGGGTGTGTGTGTGTGTGTGTGTGTGTGTGTGTGTGTGTATTTTCACACAGGCTCAAACACTGCTGTTTTTTTAAATGATGATGAATGTAAAATTAGCTTTTGCATATTTTTGTACTTTTGTTGTGATCTCAATGAGCACATTTTGTCTAGATTCCTAAGCACGAGATAGCAATGCTTTATTTGAAATGTTTTCTGAACGCAGGCGAAACTTGTGTCTGTTTGAAACATATTCTCTACAGTTGCTGACACGTTTGAGTGTTCATGTGGAATTTATTTTACTGAGACTGACGACCACTGGCTACCACTTCAGCTAAGTTCAGAATACAAAATTTTAGGACGGATTCTCAAGTCGGAAAGTCGGCTTTGAAATCACACAGTAATCAGGTCAATCATAGGTCATAAAAGATTAGGTGTGAACTACTCTCAGATGCCATTTGTGGCAATCATGGCCTTGTTGCAAGTTGTTGGTGAATATCTAGCATGCCAAATATCTGCAGAAATTTGGAGAAAATATGACTAGTTGCCAGCACTAGGGGAAAACTATGAGCTCAAAGCAAATCTACTCTACATACATTTCACCAATAATTCAAAATGCTGGAGATGATTGTATGACAACAAAACAAGAGAGTCCATTGGAATATTGGCATTAGACTGCACATTGTCAGTCTGAAGAGACTGTAGTCATATCAACGAAAATTCCCAATTTGCACCACCATCCAAGGCATTCCAGACCAGCTCAACGTTACTAGCCAAGAGTATCAGCCCTTTGACTGGCTGCTTGGAGCAGAATAAAATACTATTTTATCATGAAAGTAAAGGATACCACCAATGTTGATTAATTGTGAAACAATGTTTGTACAGTACAGGTAGCATAGCTAATGCCTTAGGGTTTTAGCTAATGCCTAATAAGGGATTTACCTACAATATCAGACTTTAAATAAATTTAATATTTAACATAAATTTCAAAAATATTTTGTTTCACATGCTGAATGGAAAAAATCTGCATTGATAGCAACATTGACAAGGTATTTTGATAGTTAATGAAAGTTAGCTGTTAGGAAAACAAAATTCACATAAATGTGGCTTATCCTGAATATATTAATATAGAGTGACTGCAGAGATAGATTTCTGTCTAAGATTGATATGATTTTTGGCGATGGATTATAGGCCTTTTTCCTCTCAGGTGAAACATGGTGTAATAGAAACAGTTAGGTTGCAGATTAGTCCATACGGTAAATTGATTCCAAAAATGCAAGTTGTGTAATTTGAACACTGAACATTGAGAAAGTTATCCCTAAGTCATGGCAGATTGTGTATCGTGAACCAGGCTTTATGTGTAATTGTGGTATATTATCAGTTGGCCAAGCCTTACACTTGTCATATCTCTTGAAGCTTCTTTGGAAGACATGTAGCCGACTTTGGAATGAATTAGCATTTATGTTGAGACTTGTGTTGAGTTGAGTCTGCATCATAAGGAAACCATTCCAATAAAATACTCCTCAAAACCAGTCTTTTCTCTCCTTCTTCCATGCAGCATTTCATCTGAGTTTTACAGAACAGATATAAGACATGAAGATAATCATGGTTCTGCTGTGGCATGTAAAATGTGAAGAACACACACACTCTCAGAATGGCTCTAGTTTAGTAGTAATGTAGTGTCATTTGATCTCCCTCGTGGAAGGTAACAAACGTTTAGGCCATCAACCCCTGATCAGTTTACAGGGTTTTTTTTTCTGATTGCTTAGTCAATACTTTTGGCTATTTTTGAAAAAGTCACAAAACCTTCCACCCACCCAGCAAAATATCATAATTTAGTTACAAAAGCCCTCTTTGCAGTCTTCGGAAAATAAAATACTTTTTGCTAAACTGTTCACACTTGATTCAACATTGTAGTTTTGTACACAACAGTACACACAACATCAATATTTCTTTTGTCTTTTGTCAGTCAGATTCTTTTTTTTTATCTGAATGGTTTAGTTTTTATTTTTCCTATACCACTTGGAAAAATGAAGAGGTGATTAAAAAGACGAGTCTGCCCACAGGAGGTCATTCATAGTTAATGCAGTTTGCCAAATTGTAAAATTAGTCATGTCTTTGATATACATTTGTTGACCTTAGAGGCCAGACATCAACATTGACCTGGTTGACAATTGATGTAAAACACTGTGGACTTCTTTTTGCTTTTTTGCTAAGCAACACATTCTTTAATATTGGCAGGTTTGCAACTGTGATATAAAATAACCTCATCTGCAACAATTGTCACAAACTGAAAAAGTATTTCTTAGCTCCAAACCATTCTCAACCACCATGAAAAGACATTTATTTACATTGTGAATTTCATTTTTGTTGCTTATACTGTACAGCCACAACTGAGTCATGATTCCTAACTACTTAGTCATGGTTCCTAATGACAAAGTCATGATTTCTAACAACTGAGTCCTGATTCCTGAGTCATGACTCCTAACAGCTGAGTTCTGATTCCTAGCGGCAGCTGAATCATGACTCCTACCAGCTGATTCCTAATGACAAAGTCATGATTCCTAACAGCTGGGTCGTGATTCCTAGCGGTAACAGAGTCATGACTCCTACCAGCTGAGTCCTGATTCCTGAGTCATGATTCCTAACAGCTGAGTATTGATTCCTAGCGGCAGCCGCAGCTGTGTGCCACCATGTCCTGGTACTGTTTCAGCACCACGTTGTCCTGGTCATCGAAGAAGAGCAGACTGATGGGGTCGAGACTGTCGGGTACGCAGCAGGGGTCGGACACGTCTCTGCTCAGCCGCAGAGCATGGACGATGGACTGCACGGTGGCGTGGTTGGACGCTCGAAGACTCTCGCTCAGGGGGAACGGACAGGAGCCCTGGCAGTGGTAGGCGTTGTAGCCGCGCGGGGAGATGATCCAGGAGGACCAGCCCATCTTCTGGAAGTCCACATAGAGGGACCTCCTGTGGCACCCATCTGACGCGCCCAATGGACCACTGAGCAACTGAGCATTCCGCCGACGCCTCCTCTGCTGGTTTCTCGTCGAGCCACTCAGAGACGTCTGCAGAGGTTTCATTTCATCGCCATCAAGGACTAAAATGGAGGAAGTGAACGGGACTTACATCACCCAGTCTAGACCTAGCATATAGATTGTACTCAGACATCAGTAGAATGGGACTTACATCACTCAGTCTAGACCTAGCCTATAGATTGTACTCAGACATCAGTAGAATGGGACTTACATCACTCAGTCTAGACCTAGCCTATAGGTTGTACTCAGACATCAGTAGAATGGGACTTACATCACTCAGTCTAGACCTAGCCTATAGATTGTACTCAGACATCAGTAGAATGGGACTTACATCACTCAGTCTAGACCTAGCCTATAGATTGTACTCAGACATCAGTAGAATGGGACTTACATCACTCAGTCTAGACCTAGCATATAGATTGTACTCAGACATCAGTAGAATGGGACTTACATCACTCAGTCTAGACCTAGCATATAGATTGTACTCAGACATCAGTAGAATGGGACTTACATCACTCAGTCTAGACCTAGCCTATAGATTGTACTCAGACATCAGTAGAATGGGACTTACATCACTCAGTCTAGACCTAGCATATAGATTGTACTCAGACATCAGTAGAACGGGACTTACATCACCCAGTCTAGACCTAGCATATAGATTGTACTCAGACATCAGTAGAACGGGACTTACATCACTCAGTCTAGACCTAGCATATAGATTGTACTCAGACATCAGTAGAATGGGACTTACATCACTCAGTCTAGACCTAGCATATAGATTGTACTCAGACATCAGTAGAATGGGACTTACATCACTCAGTCTAGACCTAGCATATAGATTGTACTCAGACATCAGTAGTGTCTAAGCTGTCTATCCACTCACATGCATTCTGATCGGTTTATAAGAGTAAGAGTACTTTATTATCAAAAAGGTGTACACCACCTCTTTCAATCCGATTCAAATTCTAATCGGATTGAGCACAATCGGTTCCGATGGTGTGTGTACATGAGGTTTTTTCAATCGGTTTCGGCATATAAACCGATTAAAACGGTGCATGTAAACCTACCCAGTGAGGTTCTAATGCCATGAGTATGAGACTGTTATAAAACAATAATAACTTGAGTGTAATACTTACATACATATTATATACACCAATAATAACAGTAAGCACTAATAATACTGTAGATATTTATATGGTATATGTACTGCATTTTTATACACACTCAAAGTGTTTTACAGTTAGCCTCACATTCGCCTCACCCTCTGGTTGCCATAAGGCATCACTGCCACCACCGTATGAAACACTAGTTACAATAGTTACAATCTATCTATTAATGCAAGGAATGTCTGTCAGTCTGTCTCTCTCTTTCTCTGTGTCTTTCACACATAACTCTGGCTGACCTCAAATTTGGTATGCATCTTGCTAATGACATGAGTGAGTGCAGTGCCAAGTTTGATGTTGTTTGGACAAAGATTAGTAAAGATATCGTTAAATTAAGCACAGTAGACTCCTGCCGTTCTAACTACGTAGGCACTCCCCCTCTCACTCCCGGCACAGTGCTTTCGGTGGAGAGAAAAGCCTTTGTTACAGACAATTGACTAGTATTATTAGATGCTAGGATGAGTCATAGACATGGCTTATCCTCACCTGCTTTTCTCCTGTCATCAGAGAACACCACCAGGTAGGCTCCACCCACAACCCCCTGTGTGGATTTGGCACTAGCATTGCTAGTAATCCTTGTTGATGGTGCGTCTGCATTGCTGGTCACCCGTGTTGCTGGTGCGTCTGCATTGCTGGTCACCCGTGTTGGGTTTGTCTCCACACTGCTGGTCCCCTGTGTTGGGTTTGTCTCCACACTGCTGGTCCCCCGTGTCGCGGGTACAGACTCAACCCAGAACCCAGAGGGGGAACTCTTGACCAGCAGAAGCCCGTTATTGCTGCTGCCATCAAGAACCCACTTACACACCTGCCATGACAACACACACAACATCAACACACACAACTGTTACGATGTGTTGCCTGTGACTTGCATTTAGGTAGACACAGTACACATTCCCAAACACAACTCATCCACAAGGGGGCATCAGTTTGCTTTTCTGTCTAGGTAGCTACAGACTAGCTGTAAAAGTCCACAAGGAAATATCAATGGGGAAATTGTTTGGCATGGTGGGACTGGACAACTTGTGGGCTTACCAGTGCCTTGACAAACATGCTGGACCTTTGATGGATGTCCCTTTCTCCTATTTGGATTTTGTTTCGTGTGGGAGTTAGCGTTGTTTTTTGTTTTTTTTTCTTTTGTTTCATTTTGTTTGTGGGGATTTATCTCCAAATCTTTGAACTATGGGACTATGCTTGGGCTGGTCCATATCTTCAAGGTAAGCTGGTGTCCCTTTGCCCTTCATCCACTCTTAGCTCATACACACAAACTTTCAAATTCTCACACACACTTAGATTAGGAATTCTTAGACCAGGCAACATTGGTTTGTGAGCGAGTTGCCAGTCAGACAACACACACACACAGTCATCTCTACACCCACCATAACAATACACACAACACCAACACACACACATTGCACTACCGGCACCTTAGATACATTAAGAAATAGATTGATTAATTTACATTCATTTTCATATATCAGGCACGCTTCCAACAGTGAGATTTATACAAAAATGAAAAGATATCATTACATTATGGAAAAGGATGAACTTCATCACAATATGCTAATTTTTTGAGAAGGACCTGTATATGATTAAAAGCGTACAAGGCCGAACAGGACGGGTAATTTTTCTTTGTTGCGCCGACACAAAATTTGAGAGTTCCCCCACCTGCCACAAAACCAAGTGCATTAGCACTCACCATCAGTGTGACGTTGAAGACTTCCCAGCCTTGACAATACACACAACACCAAGAAACACACACACACACACGTCATCATCATCAACACACACAAAACCAAGTGTGTTAGCATTGTGCTCACCGTCTGTGTGACATTGAAGGATTCCCAGCCCTGAGTGTGTGCTGGCAGCAGACGTGAAGTGATGAGAGTTCCTCTCCAGGGGTGCACCTTGCTGTCCAGCACCTCGTATAAGTCCACCTTGGGAGGAGGACACACTCCATTACACTCTAGAGAGCAGGGCTGTTCTAGCCTGATAAACCAGACTAAATGTGAGATTGGATGTCTATTTAGTCTGGCCTCGATGAATGCATACAACGGGAGATTGTTGATGAGCACAACCCCTGTCTTTCAAACCATATCTGTGCGTATAGGCCAACGCTCTGTCGTTTCTCCCTCAAAACCCCGCCCGCTTTGATTCAAACACATCTCTGCATTATGATTGGTTTTAAACCCTGCATGCTTTGATTTAAAACACATCTCTGCGTTATGATTGGTTTTGCCAGATTCCTGGCATTCTGGCAGAATTGGAGAATGATGCAAGGCTAGACCCACTTGCAGACAAAAGATTTTGGCGTCCAGCGGGTGGTGCTGGTTTACTAGGCTAGGGCTGTTCTAGCAGGGCCGTTCAAAGGTACATGTACTTTGGGGGCCCCAAGCAAACAGGGCATGGGGGCCCTTGACCTCCCATAAACACCTACATAAACCACATTGTTATAATCTTCAACTATAATCATTTGTGTTGAACTTGCAACTTGTCTAAATCTGTCAAATTTTATTGAAAAACACCACCAACTAAACTACAAAAAATGATTAAACAGTCAATCTTGGGGGCCCCTTTCAGCCTGGGGCCTCAGGCAATTGCCTGGTTTGCCTGTCCTGTTGCGACAGCCCTGCGTTCTAGGCATAGATGAACTAGGCGATCGCCTAGAGCACCAAATATCTGAGGGGCATCACAATACATTTAATTATTTATTTCCTTTTTTTCTGTTTCTTTTTCCGTTTTTCACTTGTATTTCCAGAAAAAAGGGGGCAAAACTCAAATCTGGCCAAGAGCAGTGAAAAGGCTGGAACCGGTCCTGCTAGGGAGTTCATAATTAGTACTAGACTTCAAAAGTCTAACATTCTAGAGAGCACAAGTTCATAATACAGATGCCAATCACAAAATGTGATGATAGTAGAGAAAGTGAAGAAGCTCTGAGAGGCAGACTGATGTTTTTGAGAAGAAACTCTGAGATCTGACTAATACCTTGTGGTGAAGTGATGGGGGCTCAATGGTGTTTTTTGCTCTCAACTTCACTTTCCAGGCAACACTGCCTAAAAGTCACTACCTTTAGTCTATTCATAACCTTAACCCCCTCAACCCTCATCCTAACCCCTAAGTTGAACATTTTTTAACTATTCGACGGATGCAACGGAGCCGTTGGGACGGACGGACTCACAATGCATTTAGTGAAAGCTCCATGCAAAGACAATGGGATCCATCGATGGACAGTCTGGCACAGGGGTAAGAGACAGACAGACTGTAGACCTTGTGGAAGTGATGGGGATGAGAGACAGTCTGACTAGCCCTGTTTAAGCCGGCCGCACACCGGTTCCGACAGCAGTGCGGAGCACTTTCGTATCCGACAATTTTGCCTAGCATCTAGCACGGTAGCCGGTGAAATTAACATTGGATGTCAATGGGCGGCTCCGACAAAATAGACTTCAATCGTAATTCACAACCGACGGCGGAAGACATCGGCGCTGGTGTGCTGGGTTGCATTGAAAACAATGGAATGGAATGTTGAAGACGGAGTGCTCCGCACTGTGTCGGAAGCGGTGTGCGGAGCCCTTTACATGGACACTTCTAATCTGATTATTAAACCCAATATTCCATTTCAGAAGGCATTTATGAATGCATCTCCTTGGATACTGTTCTATAGAATGCACATGGAATCTTTCTAATCAGATTAGAAGTGTCCATGTAAACCCGCCTACTGACTCATACCTTGTAAAAATGATGAGCGTAAGAGGCGCCCAGGTGTTTCCTGCGATACCATCGGAATTCCGCTCGTAGGACGTTCTCATTCTTCCCCACAGATGAGATGTGGAAATAGTGGAACGCTCCGCTGGGCTCACCTGCAGTTACATAACGGTTCTTACTCTGTTACTCTCAAAACAAGTCTTCATCCAAAATTCAAAGCAATTAATTTATTAAATATTTAATTTATACAGTTCTTACTCTGTTAATCCTCTGACGGTCCAGAGCTTACTATATTCATTAAACAGTCAAGCAGCATGAGTAACTAAGTTAGAATAGAAACCTTTACATAACCAAACACCAAAGCTTGTAAGTTAGAGGTGAGATAGCTTTAGGTCTGAAGACAGAGTATTGGACTTCTGAATTATACATTTTCAAATGCCTAAATTGTTCAAAGTGTTTTCCAGCATCTCCAACGCTCCCTTTAAAAAGCTAATGTATACATAAATACAGAGTCCATTTTCTGAAATAAGAAGTACAGTACAGGTGTCTATTCTGACTTAGTTACTCATGCTGCTTGGATGTTTAATGAATATCGTAAGCTCTGGACCGTTAGAGGATTAACAGAGAAAGAACCGTATAAATTTAATATTTAATTCAATATTTAATCAATTAATTGCTTTGAATTTTGGATGAACACTTTTGTTTTGAGATCTCATTCTAAAGATGTGAATGACAATATGCTCATCATGCTCATTCACACACACACACACACACACACACACTCACAAGCATGTACACACACAGACGAAAACACGTATACACAGACAAGCACAGAAGCAAACACCAGGACCGTTTCAAGGTACTTTGGGGACCCTTCACCTCCTATACTTTCAAGCATCATTAATATAATTATTTGTGTTGAACTTCAGCCAAAAGTCATATTTTATGAAAAAAAAAACACCACAAACTAAACTACTAAAATGATTAAACAGTCAATCTTGGGGGGGCCTTGCAGACTGGGGCCCCAGGCAATTGCCTGGTTTGCCTGTCCTCTTGCAACGGCTCTGGCAAACACATTCATGCTCACACACACACACCACACACACACACACACACACACACACAACACACCTTTATCCTGGAAGCTGCGGACCACATTCCCCTGCAGCAGGCTTGCGTGGTGCGTACTGGTGCCGTTGGCCTCCTCCAGGGCCTCAAACAGGTCCAGCATGAACTGAGGAGCCTGACGGTGGGAGGGACTCCTCAGCCGAGATCTCCGCTGCACCTGAGCTTCCTCCCACAGCTTGGAAACGGCCGTTAGCATCTCTCCTTGGCCATTAGCCGTTAGCATCTGTCCATGACCAGGGGTCTCTCTCTCTCTCTCCAGCCACTCGTGCAACAGAGCCTCTAACTCTGCCTCTTCTGCCACCACTGACGTTGGACACAGCCACAGTAGACACGCACACACACATGCACTCACACACACGCGCACACACACAGACACACACACAGTGCTGAGAGCCATGCTCGTGCTTAGGTCATGTTTCCATACTGCATCGTAAAGGCTGGATTGGACTGGTGAAGAGGGGCTGGAGGAGCCGCAGCTTTTAAAGGACCCTCACAAGACAGCACTCATAAATACGCCTACAGTAAGGCTCTGCTTGTGTGTGTGTGCTAGTGACAGAGGGAAAATAGATACCCCCATCTCAAACACATGTGTGGATGACTGTGTGTGTGTGTGTGTGTGACTATTTGACACCCCCATCTCAAACACACAATGACTAATGCGACCCCAGATTCTTTGGACACTTGTTGGGTTTATCCAGACATCCCCCCCCCCCCACACACACACACACACACACACACACACGCACATATACACACACACACACACACACACACACACCATGACTCATGGCCCATAACCAGGAGACAATGCAGCTGTCATCCCCACACTGCCCGTCTATCAGTCCGCTCGTCATCACAGCACTGAGGGTAAATATGTCTGCCAACACTGGGCTGGCCTCTGATTGGCTGGAACCACGCTTGCTCATGGTCATTATGATGCTGTTTGGTTAGAAGTGTGTAGGGCAGATGCGTGTGTGTGTGTGTGTGTGTGTGACATCTCCATTATGATGCTGTTTGGTTAAGAGCTTTAATGGACGCTGCGTGCTCTGGCGCGTGGATAAGGTATGTGTGCGAGATGACCCTCAGTGATACGGGCCGTAAGCAAACCTGTGTGTGTGTGTGTGTGTGTTTGATACGGTCCTTACGCAAACCCTGTGTGTGTGTGTGTGTGTGTGTGTGTGTGTTTGATACGGTCCTTACGCAAACCCTGTGTGTGTGTGTGTGTGTGTGCGGCAGCGGCTCAGTGTGCTGTGTGTTATCTATGTGCTCTCAGTGGCCGCGGGGGAGACCAGAGCAAACGCACTGACGCATCCATGACGCCAGCAAGGACTCCCAGCCACACCCCCTCCAGCCAGGCGTCAACACACACACACACACACACAGGAGTTTCAGCCCACTGAACACACACAACTGCTAACTCCAATAATGTATAGATGCCCACTCAACACAACTGAAATCTCCAACCTACACACACACACACACATACACACACACCAACTGTCATTTCTAGTGATACCCAATCAACACAACAACCTCAACCAGATAGCAACACACTACAACAAACATGTTCGGTAAACTATCAGTATTCTAAATATATCAAGATAGCAAGGTTTTGAAAAAAACCTATGCTAGGCAAGCCACGTTTCAACTTGATAGTGTAGTGAACTGTGTTTACTGGCCACGGCAGCCACGCCCCCGTTGGATGAACTGATTGCAGGTCACAGATGAGAGGGGCACACCTGTGGCCTGTTAGTCGTTTGTGTGTGAATGCGTTTGGGGACTGGGATAAATAAAGTCAGTTCAGTTAGAGCGCTCGAGAGAGAGCACCTCGGGGAATGATGAATCAACACTGTAAGCACGGATCCCGTGCAAAAGGACGTTACGGACTTACCTTTCAGCCTTCTGCTCCATGCTGGAGCTGGACCACGGACTAAACCTCAGTACTGCCTGGAAGCCGGTAATAGTGAGGCCTCACGTTATGTTCTAGGACTGTACCTAATGTTAGTCTAGCTGTATTGTCTAGTTGTGTGTGTGTGTTTTTGCAGGGTCAGTTAGCCCCAGGTTCGGGTAAATGGCCAGTCCCTCCCCAGTTTAAATTGCCCATAAAGAGGACCAGTATAGTGGGTTGTATGAGTGCAGGGTGGTTGGGCTGTATTTATTAATCAATCCTTGTGAATAAAACGATACTTGTACTCCGTGCTTGTATGTGTCTAACTCCTCCTCTGACTAATTACCCAAATATTACAATAGCAACACATTAATAACAAAATTTTATGGTATTTCATTTACCAGATAGCAATATGTTAAAAACAAACACTGTATGATTAGCTACATGAAGTGATGTCATATGAAGGCAAAGAGTTTTGGTAGGACATCTGCAACCATATTGTTATACAGTATATCCATAGATACAGACAGCAAGTCTGGGCACGCCCACAAAATCATGCTAAGCTACAGGTTACACTGAGCACCATCTACAAGGAGCTTGACACATTTTTGAGGGCAATGCCTTAAGGTAGTCATGTTCAGATGGTCCAATGTTAATTCTGAACTTGATAAGCCTCCAAACGCGATACTGAGGACAATTTAGTTGATGCTTGTTGGCTTCATTGGCTTGCTTACTAGCCAACTTCATTCATCACCACAGTAAATGTAGCTAACTTTAGCTTGCTAAACGGAGCTAATCTGACTTTGTGATTGAAATTTGCTTCACTTATGACAGGAGCAGAGACAGCGCATGACATTTCTGTTAGTGTTACTGGAATAATCAAATCATGGAAAATAGATTTTAGTCTAAACACAAGCAGACAAACGGGCCATAATTAGACAAAACATCTAAAAAGGACTTTGTTCAATTTTACAAAGCAATGTATTATAGTTAAGCAACTTCCTCTACCTTGTCCATTCACCATTATGTTAATTTGGCCTCTGTTCACCCTCACGTTGACCCCACCCTCGCATTTTGTGGAAGTTAACCAGACTTGCCGTCTGTATCTATAGACGAATCCGAGGAAACTACCGGAAGTAAGCAGGCGCCATTATTGACCTACCCAGATCGCCAATCTGTCCATAAGAATAACGTGATAGCACACCATAAAATGCCATGATTTACGAGATTCATTATAATGTCAGAGTATTCCATGGTCTTTGCTGTTAGTTGTCATTGACTGTGCATCGTCAAAATGTTTTGTTTACAGTTCAACAATGGCTTCGCCACAAGATGGCAGCCTACACAAAACGCTCGTTGGATTCATCTATATCTTTACATGCCTGGACATCAGCCATCTTGTGAGAGCCCCTTTCCTTAACATTAGCCCAACATGACTACCTTCGCTTTTACCCTCGCGGTTTATTGTCTGTTCCAATGCTTGATCGGTTGATACACAGTTGAAGCATCAGTCAATAGACCGCCGTGCTACAAACCCACCCTCTTCCAGGAATGTGTAAAATTCAGGCTGCTGTTGCCATCCACTCCTTCCATAAATTTGAGCCAGTATGCAAAGCTTGGAGATTGTTCACTTCCATGAACAAGCTTCATGCTTCTGACTCCCCTTGACAGAAGTTGGAGCACTTGACGGGCAGTGTTCTCACCATACACATCTGACTCTATCAAAATGGATAACAGTCCTCCGTCTCCATACTGTTTCTCAATACTTGCCAGATACGCCATGGTAATGTAGCCCGACCATAATACTGCTGTTCATCCGTATTCATTGTCTGGAGGTTCTTTAACCTGACGCGATTATACTGCGGGGAGGAGGGCATTCACTTCTGGTTTGAAATGATTGGACAGCTCGTCTAATCAGCTTCGCTTATTGGCCGGTAGAGACTCTTATCGATGTAAACACGCCCCAGAAGACCGTTCCCAGACCATGGATACGGATGAACATTCGTATTATGGGCAGGCTATGTCAGGCTAATGGTAATGTGCATGCCTCCCATGCGCATTGTTTCTTTTCCATGAAGAGGTGGATTGTTTCACAGGATTTCTTGGGCTTTGCTGTAAATGGCACGCAGGTCGGCAGTGACAAGGATATGATTTTGCCCCCGTTGTGAGGAGAGTTGTGTTAGACGAATCAGTGCGGTGTATATTGTGGAGTAATCACTTGGTGAAAGCTCTGATGAAGGACATGTATCGCACAGTAGCTTGCGGAGGAGACTTCTCTAAGCAGACCAGGATGGGACATGTTGTTCTTTTTCTTTGATAATCCAAGCCATCTTCCACAAGGTACAGCTATCATCACAAGAAATACATAGTGTAAAATGCATTTACAGCTTACTATACCTGTGGAGCTCTTCTCCAGCAACATCATAGTCAGTCAAAGTTGAAAGTGACTTTTATGGTAATCTGACAAGACAGGGGCTCTCACTGTTGGTCTGACCTCGTTGGTATATGACTGTGGCCATAGCACGTGTAGTGTTTTTCCCATCTAGAGTATCTTCATTTTGATCAAAGTTGTCAATTGCAGCATCAATCATGCCATGGTCTGAGATTGTGCTGAGGGAATTAGCCTGACATAGCCCGCCAATAATACGAATGTTAATCCACATCCATGGTCTGGGGACGGTCTTCTGGGGCGTTTTTACATCGGTAGAAAGACTACCGGCTAATAAGCGAAGCTGATTAGATGAGCTGTCCCATCGTTTCAAACCAGAACTGAATGCCCTCCCCCCTGCCCTATAATCGCGTCAGGTTAAAGAACCTCTAGATCATGAATACGGATGGACAGCAGTATTATGGTCGGGCTATGTCAGGCTAATAGGGAATATAGATGCTTTCATTCCTCTTGAGCTGATCAATGGTCACAGATGTGAGAAACTGCCTCACCTCATTGTATGAGGGACAGTGGCCTTCAACTCATCAGTCAGTGTTTTACTTCCAAATTCATGATGCACCATAATGGCAAGGCCTAGGGTGATACTGTTATGTAGGTGTGTACATTCGACGACATTGTGCAATGATGTCTTGGCAGATTGCAAAAAACACAAAGGTTTCCCTTTGAAGAGGGCTCCTCTCTGCATTTTTGGACAGTTGTATGCACTTGTATCCACACACCAGTTGACAAAGTCTAGAGACTATATTGGGTACATAATCCTGACATGCCTTGAAAGCCACATATAAAACCCAGGATGTTGATTAATGTCTGCCATTTTTTCCCTTAGTATGCCTGCAGCTGTGTGCAATATGTGAGTTTCACACATTGATAGATGAAATTCTTCAGGCCTATTCATTGAATCACTCTCCATTGTATCCTCATCTTTTAAAAGACCTGCCTCTTTTCATAGCAAATCCAATGGGTGTATTCTGTGAACAAACCAAATCTTCTTTGCTGTTCAATGAAAACAAGTGGTTGTAGTGGTTCTGAAGCTTCTCCATTAACCGCCAAGAAGCATATTTTATTTGCAGAAAACATTTAAGTTGTTATGAAAGTGATCTGCAAGAGAGCTCAAATACGTCACAGACATGTCCTGGAATAACAATGTTTGCTCAATTTCTTCAGGGAGCAGACGGAAGGCCTTGTCATGATCTGACTCAAGTTTCTCACCGAGACCGAGACATTCCTCTCAGAGATGTAATGTGTGAGACAGCTAAAAGTAAAGAGATCTTCATATGCCAACATATGGAATTGTATGTCTTCATCCCCTCTCTCTATTGCCGCATGAAGCACTTTGTCCCTGGTGTTCTTGCCAGTGCCATTTGTGTTTGGGGTATGGCGTTTCGATCTTACATGGTCTTTTCTGCAAATAAAGCAATCCCTGCGAATCCCTGCAAATGGTGTCCTCCCTATATTGCCTTCCATGTGAGAGAAATACTTTACATGAATCTACATTCTCATTTTTGCATGCTTTTGGTCCTTTAATGTTAGTCTTGGTGGTGTATGATGCTCTGCAAAAGTTATGATAAAACACTTGAATTTTGAAATCCAGTATATCTTAGGGAATTTGATTGGTTGGACACGCTCTACACTGTAAAAAAAAAAAAATTGTGAAAAATACGGTAAATTACCGGCAGCTGTGGTTGCCAGTACTTCACCGTGAAAAATACAGTGGCCATGTATGAGATATTACAGTAAGCTATATTCCCTACTGTAAATTTTACAGTATAAAACAGCTGATTATTGTAAACCTGTTCACAGTAATTTCTTGTTAAAAGCAACATTAATGTAAAGCTGTTTATGGTATAGTAATGTGAAAAACAAGATATTCTGTAAACCGCTTTACGGTATTTACAGTGATAATACCAGCAGCATTGTATTATATATTACGGTATATAGCTGCAACAAAAGATAGAGTAAATTACCGGCAGCTGTGGTTGCCAGTATATCACCGTATAAAATACAGTAGAACACATGAAAAACTACATTGGCTGTCAAAATTTCTGTTGCACATAGCTGCTAAATTTTCAGAGAACAGAACACATAAAGTCATAAGATTATTTATCAAGCAACACTTTATTAACAAGACAGACTGTGTAGACTGTTCAGACAGAGTTTTTGATGCTATTCAACTCAGTTAAGTCTTATTATCATCATACTAGCATTGTAAACATGCTAGCTAGCTTAGTTAACATGCTAAGTAGCATTTTAGTTTTTTGATGCTATTAAACTCAGCTAAGTCTTGTGGTAATCATCATTTAGGACATTAAACTACTCAACTATTTAACTGTTCAACCATGGACGTCACTAGGATCCATAGTCAAGGGGGGCTTAGCCCCAGAGGGGTAACATGTAGATGCGCGCGCAGAGCGCGCGCCGAAAATTTTTAATAAATAAATTATATTATAGGCCTACAGTGTATATGTGTGTATTGCCAACTATTTATTACTTGAAGGACATTTATCAGAATATCGGCTATTTTTATTAACAAAATTAGTCTAAATCAATTCATCAGACTGGTTTGTGAAGAGAGATGTTTGCAAATATCTCCATCAATGACTGTGGTGTAAATGAACTAGGCTCTTCTATATAGCTGCATTTATTTCAGTCTAATGCACTGAGCAAGATACAACAATGGTAACAACTAGCTTAGTTCAAATCCTAGGGACATCTGATGATACAGTCAAATATGAAAGTTTCTAAAACATTTATTCTGCAAAATGAGCATACAATAGCTACTACAATATTATGCTAGGCTATAGCAAATAAATATATGCATGTAGGACAAACTAATATGGCATAGACTACAGGCTAATGTATATTTCATAGTTCAGTCTTTTGGAGAATATGTTGCCTAGAAATTTACTGGATCAGACTATAGCCTACCAAACTTCAGATTTAAGACTATTTTTCCTGCTCAACTTGAAGCATAGTTCGTCATCAGTTACAACAAGAAAAAAATGCTCTCAGTGGATGCAGGCAGAGCTGGAGAATTTACTGAGAAATTTCACATGTACTTAAAGTGGACTTTCTCGTGGACCGTTTATCATAGCAATTAGTGACTAGTACCATTGGAAAGCTTGGAGCCTACCGAATCCGATGGTGTCCGGAGATCGCGTATCTGACGTTAACTCCGCGAGTAATATAACCGCTAAGAATGGATGTAATTTACATACAATGAAACTAATCTGCCCAGCGTTGGGGGGCTTGGGGGAAATTTAGGGAGGCTTGAACCCCCCAAAATGGACCTAACAACGTCCATGTGTTCAACCATTCAACTGTAAGTTCAACCATTCAACTGTAAGTTGTTATGAAGACACAGGATTTGGACTCTTTGATTAATCT
>JAODXP020007934.1:22500-32500 GCA_027497455.2 Sardinella longiceps | reverse complement strand
AGAAACTGTTAGTTCTTTATCCTTGTGGATAAAATTGGTGGGGAAAAACAAAATCTAACAAAGCCACACAGAGACATAGACAGACGTCACACACACACACACAGGCAGTGTGTGTGTGTGCGTGCGTGTGTGTGTGTGTGTGTGAGAGAGAGAGAGAGAGAGAGACCTCTCCCCCTGTGCTTCTGATGTTACTGTAGCCCCTCTGCCCCCCTGGCTGCTGAGCCTTTTTAACTACTCCCTCAGGACCTCTTCAACTTCACCCGCTCCTGCTCACTCCTCATCACCTGTGTGTGTGTGTGTGTGTGTGTGTGTGTGTGTGTGTGTGTGTGTGTGTGTGTGTGTGTCGCATAAAGCCTGTCAGGTCTGCTTGTCTTTGGACATCACTTACATTTGTGTGTTCTTATTATGTGCTTGATTATGGATGTTTGTGTGGTGAATGTGTGTGTGTTTTTTTCTATGTGCTTGATTATGGATGTGTGTGTGTGTGTGTGTGTGTGTGTGCGTTCGTTCTTCTATGTGTCTAATTATGAATGTGTGTGCATGTGCATGTATTTGTGTGGTGAATGTGTGTTTGTGCTTTTTTTCAGTGTGTTATTATCGATGTCTGCACGTGTGTGTTTGTGTGTGTGTGTGTGTGTTTGTGTGTGCGTGTGAGTGTTTCTATGTGCTTGATTATGAATATGTGCACATGTGTGTGTGTGTGGTGAATGTGTATGTGTGTGTGTGTGTGTGTGTGTGATCGTCTTTGTGCCTGATTATGAATGTGTGTGCATGTGTGAGTGTGTATTTGTGTTCTCCTTTGTGCATGAATATGCATGTGTGTGCATTTGTGTGTTTATGTTCTTTGTGCATGATTATGGATGTGTGTGTGCACATGTGTGTGTGTGCACATGTGTGTGTGTGTGTGCGTGTGTGTGTGTGTGTGTTTTCAGTCTGACCTATGTTTAGCACGGGTGAAGAGTCCTTGAGGGTTAATCTGTTACACTCCCATTTTTACTGCCTTTAATGACTGCACGCGTGTGTGTGTGTGTGTGTGTGTGTGTGTGTGTGTGTGTGTGTGTGTGTGTGTGTGTGTGTTTTACAGGTACTCCTATCAGTTTTCATACTGACCTGTGGTCAATGCGTGTGTGTGTGTGTGTGTGTGTATGACCTGTGGTCAATGCGTGTTAGCAGAGCTAGTGCTAATGACTAGATCCTTGCCTGATCCGTGCATTTATTGGGTGCACACACACACACACACACACACACACACACACACACACACACACACACACAAGAGTAGAAGGTTAAGGAGGGATAGGGAGAAGAAGTGAGAGTTTGAAGCACGTACAGACCCATAAGTATCACACATCTCAGGAGGACAGACACACACACACACACACACACACACACACACACACACACACACACACACACAGACCCAAAAGGCTATAAAAGGGATTGAGTGTGATGATGGCTATGCCATGTTAGACTTCATGTCCATACAAAGACACACACTCACAGACTGACACACACACACACACACACGCACACACACACACACACACTGTTATCCACACAGTTCTCTCAAAGACCCCATGGCTAGGCACATCTAAAAGATGCAGTACTGCTTGCAGTCTCTAGGGGTCTCTGTGGTTACACAACAGTTACAGTTATAAACATTAGAGAGACAGAGAGAGAGAGAGAGAGAGAGAGAGAGAGAGAGAGAGAATATCCTGAGCAAATACAATAGAATTATAGCAGTCCTAATTAGAGGCCATTGACACCATACGGTACGTGCTCCACAGCAATAACACTGCTACAGTTTAACTTCATCCTCTCTCTCTCTCTCTCTCTCTCTCTTTCTTTCCTCTCTCTCTCTCTCTCTCTCTCTCTCTCTCTCTTAAACACATACACACACACACACACACACACACAAACATACACAAACATACACACACACACTGGTTGTCTGCCTATGGTTATATAACCACACACACACACACACACACACACACACACACACACACACACACAGTAAAAATGATACCAATTTCATGACAGTAAAATAAGTTAGTAAGTGTAAGTGTTTCCAGATGGAATACAATTTTGACCAGTCAAGAAATTCACACATGTAATGAAATAAGGCAGGTCTAGTTCTAGTTCTCTTTGGCATATGGAATAATGTAGATCTAGTTCTGTATGGTATATAATATAAGTTCTCTATGCTATATGGATTATGGCAGTGAGAGTTCTCTATGGCATATGAAATAAGGCAGTGAGAGTTCTCTGTCCTATATGGAATAAGGTAGATCTACATCTCTATGGTATATGAAATACTGTAAGGTAGGTCTAGTTCTCTATGGTATATGAAATAAGGCAGTGAGTTTAGTTCTCTATGGTATATGAAATACAGTAGAGTCCAGGTCCTAGATGGCTAGAGTTCTCTATGGTATATGAAATAAGGCAGGTCTAGTTCTAGTTCTCTATGGTATATGAAATAAGGCAGGTCTAGTTCTAGTTCTCTATGGTATATGAAATAAGGCAGGTCTAGTTCTAGTTCTCTATTGATAAATGAAATAAGGCAGGTCTAGTTCTAGTTCTCTATGGTATATGAAATAAGGCAGATTTGGTTCTCTATGGTATATGAAATAAGGCAGGTTTGGTTCTGTATGGTATATGAAATGAGGCAGGTCTAGTTCTAGTTCTCTATGATATATGAGATATGGCAGGTCTAGTTCTCTATGGTATATGAAATAAGGCAGGTTTGGTTCTCTATGGTATATGAGATATGGCAGATCTAGATCTAGTTCTCTATGAAATGATGTAATAAGAAAATAGTGCGGTTTTGAGGCTATAATGTGGGTTATGCTCATATGTGGGTTTCTGGGATTAATACCAATGCCTGGACAAAATGTCACCTCAATGCACCAACTGGAGGGAAAGACTTCCTGTCTGTTAGTGTCTCTGTTAGACGAGAGAGAGAAACTGACGCTGCTGTGAATGTCTCTGTGAGAAAATAGAGAAACTTACGCTGCTGTTAATGTCTCTGTGAGAAAAGAGAGAGAGAAACTGATGCTGCTGTTAATGTCTCTGTGAGAAAAGAGAGAAACCGACGCTGCTGTTAATGACGACGCTCTGTTAGACGAGAGAGAGAAACGCTGCTGTTAGCAGGGGTGCTGCTCGAAATTTTGGGCCCTGTGACAAAAAATAATTTTGTGCCCCTCAAATATTGATTTTAATATTAAAATTTTCTCTGGGTCCCACTGTCAGTGCAAGGCCCTTAAGCCCTGTACACATATGTCGTTACTAGCTCCTCGCCTCTAGCTAGCTCGCTGGGAAACACTCTCTTGTTACCAAGGTATCGATTTGTTTATTGGTCACTGTTGAAGTATCGGAGGAACACGTTCTAATCTAAGTTCTAATCACACGCCTGTTCATACCGTTACGTTTAAAATGCTTACAGTTCACTCATTTATTATGTTTCACATATATTATGAACAACAGTTTGCAAAAACAAGAGATATTTTGTCTACAAACGTAAGTTTTCCATGTAACTCGCTGCTTCAGTTAACTGTCAGTCAATCTTCCATTCTTATTGGTTACTCGCTTACTCGCATCACTGAAAGTTCAAATAATTTTATCTCCGAACCCGTCCACATCGCCTCGCCAGTAGCTACTCGCCTGTCTTTATACTCGCATCGCTCAAACTCATTGACATTACGTTGTCCCTCGTAGCTTAGCGATGAGCGAGTAACGATGTATGTGTATGGGCCTTTAGAATCATCCTACCATCCCCCCCTACCGGCGCCCCTGGCTGTTAGTGTGTCTGTTAGACCAGAGTGGAACTGATGCTACTGCAACGCTTTGGGACGTTTCAGAATGTTGGTGTTCCCATAGAGGAGAGAAGAGGCACAGCAGTGATGTCGTAATGGTCCCGTGGGTGTGTGTGTGTGTGTGTGAGAGCATTGTGTCTGTGTGTGTGTGTGTGTGTGTGTGTGTGTGTATGGGTGGGCGGAGGGTGATAACGACCCTTAAATAAACACCCCTATCGTTACCCTTACTTCCAAACATGATTAGACTGCTTTCTTTAGAGTAAGCCAGACACGTACTGCACACACACACACACACACACACACTTAGGACAGATCATGGGAATTAAAAAAGGCTCCACTTGTGCTTCAGCCTCAGGCTAAATAATCAGTGAAGTGTAATTTTACTACTTTTGTGTGTACGTGTGTGTGTGTGTGTGTGTGTGTGTGTGTGTGTGTGTGTGCTTCTAAAGTCCTAAATGTGTGTGTGTGTGTGTGTGTGTGTGTGTGTGTGTGTGTGTGTGTGTGTGTGTGTGTGTATGTGTGTAGTGAACGTGTGTGTGTGTGTGTGTGTTTTTGAGGAGGTTTGGCATGTCCACATGTTTGTGTTTGTCTGAGATAGGAATATTCAGGGTGCACTGATCTATTTGTGGTTGTGTAGGTGTGTGTGTGTGTGTGTGTGTGTGCGTGTGCTGTGAGAATTACATCATAAGTACCTTCTTTCATAGATCACTGCACACATCGTGCACATCATAACACACACATGCCTACACAAACTGATGCACGCATGCACGCACACACACACACACACACACACACACATGCTCTCTCTAGATACACATGCACTAACACACACATGCCTACTCAAACTTGCACACAATATTATACTGTATGATATACAGTACATGCCAGATGCATACACACACACACACACACACACACACACACACAATCAATCAATCAATCAATCAGTAAATTCAGATTTGTTACAAGGAATGGAAATGACTTGTAAGTTTCTCTCTATCCCCACGGTGAAGACAAATCAATATCACCGCATGGGGCTGGGACAGAGAGAGGTCGTAGCGAATGATACGCACATGCCACCTTTTTAAGCTTAAGATTGCAGATAGTAATACTACATGAGGAAAGTGGAAACGACACTGAAAGCTGTATTGGGCAACTCTTTTAAAGTCAAATTCGTAGAATTATCATGTTATTCTGGAAGTAGTACATGAAAAAGGCTATTTAGTAAAATGGCATGGTGAGAGTGTGATTGTGTGTGCGTGCATGTGTCTGCAATGGTCAAAGTGTGTATGTATGTGTGTGTGTGTGTGCGTTTCTGCCGTGGTCAGAGTGTGTGGGTGTGGGTGTGGGTGTGTGTGAGTACTTGGTGACAGACTTGACCATTTTGACATTCTCGAGTTGACCCTGTGTGTGTGTGTGTGTGTGTGTATGTGTGTGTGTGTATGTGTGCGTGTGTGTGCGCGTGTATGTGTGTGTGTGTGTGTGTGTGTGCGTGCACATTGACCCTGGTTGCCATTATTGTGCACAGCTGGAAGTGGTTGTGAAGTTTTGGAGAAAAAAGTTCAAACCACTTTCACACCGTTACTCACAATTAGCACCCACCACTTACACACACACACACACACACACACACACACACACACACACACACACACACTACTTTAATGGGCCCAAAATCACAATGGGCACGCCTTAGTTCATCCATGCACAATCACACACACACACACACACACACACACACACACACACACACACACACACACACACACACACACACACACACACACACACACACACACACACTACTCCAGGCAGTGTGTGAAGCAATTCAGGGAAGCGGTGAACGTGTTCAAGTGTAATTGTTTGCTTGGGCTGTGGTTTGGGGGTTAGATTCAATTTTCCTGTTAGCTCATTAAAGAAACATAAAGTCAGATGAAACACACACACACACACACACACACACACACACACACACACACACACACACACACACTTCTATGTAATTGAGTGGAATAGGTGGTGTTAGTGAATAGACTCTAATGTATTGAAACACACACACACACACACACACACACACACACACACACACACACACACACTTCTCTTGAGCTGTGTAATTGAGTGGAATAGGTGGTGTGAGTGAACAGACTCTAATGTATGGAAGCAGTCTCTGCTTTACTAATAGCTAATAGATATAGCTGCTACAGATAGGGACACGGCCCATAGACAGACACAAACAACAACAACAAACAAGCAGCTGCAAATAAACAATCCAGTAAGCAAACAGCTGATTGGTTTAGATAAAGAGAACTGAATAAACAATCCAGTAAGCAAACAGCTGATTGGTTTAGATAAAGGGGACTGTTTGGGCTCAAGAGATTCTACTGAACCTTCTCTCTTTCAACTTGTTTGTACATCTCTCTCTCTCTATCATGTTTATAAATCTCTCTCTCTCTCTCTATCATGTTTATAAATCTCTCTCTCTCTCTATCATGTTTATAAATCTCTCTCTCTCTCTCACCTTGTCTGTACATCTCTCTCTCTCTCTCATGTTTATAAATCTCTCTCTCTCTATCTATCATGTTTATAAATCTCTCTCTCTCTCTCACCTTGTCTGTACATCTCTCTCTCTATCATGTTTATAAATATCTCTCTCTCTCTCTATCATGTTTATAAATCTCTCTGTGTCTCTCTCCTTGTCTGTACATCTCTCTCTCTCTCTCTCTATCATGTTTATAAATCTCTCTCTCTCTCACCTTGTCTGTACATCTCTCTCGCTCACACACCTTGTCTGTACATCTCTCTCTTTCTCTGTCTCTCTCTCTATCATGTTTATAAATCTCTCTCTCTCTCACCTTGTCTGTACATCTCTCTCTCGCTCACACACCTTGTCTGTACATCTCTCTCTTTCTCTGTCTCTCTCTCTATCATGTTTATAAATCTCTCTTTCTCTCTCATGCTTATTCATCTCTCTCTCTCTCCCTGTCTTCATATTTATGCATTGAGTCCTACCCAGACGACACACAGCTACATGTATATCTGTATCATGACTGCACACCAACAACTGCAATTAATACTTGTCTTAAACATATCAAAATCAGGATGTCTAATAATTTCTTATGCTTAAAGGAGAGTACCGGAGTGAATTCAAACATAGCCCTGTTGAAAGAGCTTGCTAAATGCGCTAGTTAGCGAGTGGAACAAAATAATTTGGTACAGCACAGACCGAACGTGAACACAGAAGCGAACAGGCACTTTACACTGAATCAATGGGACCTGACTGTTGGAAACCGAAAGTAAGATCTGAGGTTACATTGACTCAATGTAAAGTGTTTTCGAAAATCTTTCATTTCATGCGAAATATATTGCTGTTAGAAGGCTCGTGCAGCAGGGCTATGCTTAAACTTACTCCGGTATATTGCTTTAAATTCAGAAAAAAACAGAAGTTATGATGACTGGCCCCAAACAGCAGAACGTCACCTCACTTCAGAACTTACTCAGCGACCTTCTACTCATTCAGCTCACAAGTTAAAAATCTTGGGGTAACTATTGATCAAGATCTCTCTCTGTATAAGCAGGTGGGCCCTATGACAGAAAATAACTTTGGGCCCCTCAAACATTGCTTTTAATATTAAAACATTTTCTGGGCTCCCATGTCATTGCCAGGCCCTTAGAATCATCCTAACATCTCCTTCCCTAGTGGTGCCCCTGTGTATAGCCCAGTCAGGTAAAGCACATCTCTAAAACATCCTTTTTGCTAAGGTTAGATTTTTTTTTCACCTAAGAAATTTTGCTATGGTCTTTCGATGATGCTGAAAAACGAATAAAAGGATATGTTACCTCCAGGCTTGATTACTGCAATGCTCTGTTCTCTGGATGTATTAAACTCCTTTAAACCACTGCTTGGTCAAATTTCCTATTGTGATGCCCTATTTAGAACATGCATTATTTTTCAGGTAACTGCACGGCTATGAAGTAGTTCCACTTTTCCGTCCATATTCAGACTTTCATATCAATTCACACAACTCGCCCTGACTTTTCAATAAACTGTCACGTCAATATAAGCTCACAATTTATTTATGTCATTTCATGACACAGCAACATTGTAACTTGTGACCGCGATGGTTTTGAACTCTGTCACACTTCGTTTGGAAGTATGGGAGACGGTGAATTTACAGAGCCCAAGACATGTAAGAATCTTTGGATTTAGCGCTTGACAACGGGAGATGGAATTAATGACTGATTTAGCAACTGTACATTAGAACTAGTAACAGCAGTTTATCTTGGTAAGTTTTGATTGAGACGATTTGTGGTGGAAAGAAGTAGTTCTGACAACTAGCTTGTCTTCAGCCATCAGCTAGCCACCTAGCCATCAAAACGGGCATGTTGTTAGTCAAACCACATAGCGGAGAGGTGGCAACAGTGGTATAAGCGGGATAATGAACTCCACGCCGTGCAGATTTAGAAAAATAATGCTCCGCTACGCGTTGTGAGCTTTTAGAACTTCGAACGCGTGCATTATTTTTCTATATCTGCACACCATGTCGTTCATTATCCCTTACACAGCTCATTCAAAATGCAGCAGCTACAACATTCACTAGAACCAAGAAATATGAACATATCTCCCCCATTCCTGAATCCCCACACTGGTTTCCTGTCAAAAGCCAAATTGCTTCTCTGTTGATACTGGTACTGCTGCTGCGTCAGCATACCTGGAGATTTGAGTGAAGCCAGTAAAAGTCCAACTTGAATATGTGAAAATCTGTGAAGAAAAAAAGCATTTTTTTAAAAGTATTTCAAATACCAAGTGTAGATTATACAAATATGTCAGTTATCAATGCCGCCCCCCCCCCCCCCCCCCAGTAATGTCTTAGTAGGAGTGGAGTTTGCTAACCAGACTTTGACAGGAGTAACACATTCAGGGTCAACTCCACTGGAACCCACACACACACACACACACACACACACACACACACACACACACACACACACACACACACACACACACACAGAGAAAATGGGAGAGAAAAAGAGAGAAACAGAGAGGGAAGGTTCGGGGTCATCCTCTATCCAGGCTGGGTGTGTTTGAAGTTCTTCTGTTCTGCGGCTCCTGCCAAATTCTAGTACACACACACACACACACACACACACACACACACACACACACACACACACACACACACACACACACACACACACACAGCAGGAGCCTCTAATGGCAGTTAAATGGCAAACACTTTAGTTGATTTCCCTCAATTGGTTTGTCTTAATGGGCCCCATTACTGATTTACGTAAAACCAGGAGTGACTAGTCCACAGAGTCCCTGATGCCTATCACACACACACACACACACACACACACACACACACACACACACACACACACATTCATCTGACGCCACTCCAACAGCTGCAAGACTCTGTCTGTATGCGTATGTGATAGAGAGAGAGAAAGAGTGTGTCTGGGTGTGTGTGTGTGTGTGTGCATGTGTATATGATGAAGAGAGAGAAAGAGAGAGAGAGAGTGTGTGTGTGTGTGTGTGTGTCTGTGTGTGTTTGGGCAGTGGTTGAGGTGTCATGGCTGTAGTGTAATTGTGGTCAGTTTGGTCATCTGTGAGCACTAGTGGAGCATTTGCCCGTGTCTGTGAACCCCTCAAAGCCACAACACATGCTGTGTGCGTGTGTGTGTCTGTGTGTGTGTGTGTGTGTGTGTGTGTGTGTGTGTGTGTGTGTGTGTACATGCATTCTGTGCCATGGTAAATACAAGTGCTACTGAAGGAGACTTGATCACTGATTGTGTGTGTGTGTGTGTGTGTGTGTGTGTGTGTGTGTGTGTGTGTGTGTATGTGTGTGTGTTGTTCCTGTGCCAAAATATATAGTGATAACGGCCTAATGGCTGATTGCGGCTGGGTTCTCCAGACCACAACTCCAAACTCACACACGAGCACACACACACACACACACACACACACATACACACACACACACACACACCTCTAATGCTGTTAACTAATGAAGCCAGTCAAAAGGCTGCGGAAAATTTTGTAGTCTGCCAAGGCCCCTGATTAGACACACACACACACACACACACACACACACACAGATACACACATACTCATTCACACACACACACACACACACACACACACACACACACACACACACACACACACTTACACACACACA
>JAODXP020007934.1:5000-10000 GCA_027497455.2 Sardinella longiceps | reverse complement strand
CTCATCCGGGTCACGGCACCAATGTAACCAGTGGCGGTCCACACCACACACGGGTCTCGAACCCACCACCCCACAAGCTACAAACTCCCGGCATGGGAGTGGGACGCTCTAACCAACTGAGCTAAAAGCCCGAGCTTCTAACTCAGCTCTTAGAAGCGCCCATGGAATTGGGTGATGAGGATTTACACGTACTGCCGCCAAGCTACCCGAGCTTGCTGGCCTCCGTTACACATCTAAGCATACAGTTAAAGTGGAGCATTAAAGAAGAGACAGATGTGTCACCCCACCCCCTCCCCATCGTATAAAGCCCTATTCGCACGGGACTAGTTTAATTGGGGGACCTGGGGTAAAGTAATGATAACCGGAAAACTTAGTCCCGTCCGAAGTTTACCGACATACTCCGCTATTTTTACTGACATTGCGTGTTCGGACAGGACTAAATCGGAAAGGACCCATTAAACTAGTCCCGTGCGAAAAGGGCTTTTAATCCTGAAATTTAACATTCATAAATTACTGTGATCCTGCGATGTACCCACATGTGTTGGGGCGTTGTGTTACACAGAAGCATACATATACACAAAAACACACACACTCTACACACACTCATTTATATACACAAAAATAACAAAGTAGGAAATAAACAGAAATTGACAAACGTGATCAATTTTTCTGTAAAGTATGTGCTTCACTGTGCAGCGGTCATACTTTGCACCGCTTAGCATTACATCTGGTTAACTGATAGGAATTGAACTTCCTAAAAAAAAAATAACCTATTGACCGTTTCACAGAATCATCACCATCTTGGACCAAAAGTGCCCCGGCTCCCACGTTGATTGCATCTACTTACAGTTTGAATGGCCTCTCCATTCTTGGTGCTGCAGTCAGAGGCGCAGATGAGAGCAGGTGTTTGGCTTCTTCAACAACATCATAAAACTTGGCTGCAGTTTTTGGGTCATGGCACATGCTTTTGTTCACTTTATTTCTTCCCTCTGGTTCAAGCCTCCTGTCACCCTTTAATTAAGTAAAAAGAATATTTTCACAAATGGAATAAGCCTATTGCCGTCCAGCTATCACCAATCGTTGGTGCCCCTGGCAGCCCAAAGCTTTTCAGGTGTTAGTGAAGTGGTCTCCCACTCACTCCATCTCTTGTGCATTTCTCAAGAAAAAAAGTATTTCTTGCTTTGAATTATATCCTGGCAAGCTTGGTCTTATCTTCAGATATTCCCGTGGCCATTATCTTGTCTGACACTGGTACAATGGCTGGGCCAAGTGTTTTCACAGTTTTGTGTTCAAGTACCTGAGAAAGAAAAATAACTGTCAATCCAGGACACTCCCTTTGGAACAATTTAGGGGCAATTTCTGAGCAATATACTCACTGTGAACATTTTTTGTGAGCCTGAGTATTCTCTACATCCCAAACTGTCATGCTGACCATGACACACTTTCTTTGGCCTGTTGTGCAGACAATGGAACCAACTTGAAAAGAGCAAACTTGAAAAGAGTCTGCCTTCTTGGGATTGGCCTTCAGGTCATGCATTACCTGTCGCAGGGCGGCCTCAGCAATGGCCATATTGGTAAGAATGTTTTGGCCATGAACAAGTTTGGCTGTGGAAAAGAAGATGTGTTACACAAGACCACTACAATCATTGTTCAGAGTCAACACATTGCAACATACCACTTTTTGTATTCAATTCGTTATAGTACTACATTGGCCCCCAGTCCCCTCTTCCAATGTGCCAGCCTGTCTAGTTTGCATAGCCTTGGATGTAGGGTTGTGCGATATCGTTATCGCTATCGTATGTCGTCAAAAAAATTCTCACGATAGGAATTTTGTCATATCGGGAAATACGATAGTCAGAAAGTTTTTGTTAGCATTTATATTTCCACCGAATAGACCACTACGCAAACAGCTCTGTCAGATGAATATTTATTGTCAACAATTAATTTACAATTGATTACCTTTACAAAATTTTCAAGAAGTGTCTTTGTAAACCTTGATATTTAATATTAAATAATATTAATTTGTAAATTAGAAAAGTACGGAGTAAGAGGAGTTGTTCTAGATTGGATTAAAAGCTATCTTAACGGGAGAAAACAGTTTGTGAAGTTGGGTGACTATTGCTCATCAAACCTGGACATTGCTTGTGGTGTACCTCAAGGGTCAGTACTGGGTCCAAAATTGTTTATTTTGTACATTAATGATATCTGTAAAGTGTCTAAACTTTTGAAATTAGTCCTGTTTGCGGATGATACAAACATTTTCTGCTCAGGTGATGATCTCGCTGGGCTTCTGAAGGATCTTACTGGAGAAATGATTAAACTAAAAAACTGGTTTGATTACAACAAACTATCCTTAAACCTGACCAAGACAAAAATCATGCTATTTGGAAATGGTAAAAGAAATGTGAAGATTAAGATTGAAATAGATAAAGTAGAAATTGAAAGAGTGCATGACATCAAATTTCTTGGAGTAATGATCGATGATGTAATCAGTTGGAAATCCCACATAAAACATGTACAAACGAAATTATCAAAGAGTATTGCTGTAATAAACAAAGCAAAGCAGGCTTTGGATCAAAAATCACTCCACACTCTTTACTGTGCACTCGTTTTGCCATATCTAATGTACTGTGTTGAGGTCTGGGGAAACAATTATATAACCACATTAGGACCAGTAATCACCCTTCAGAAGAGAGCGTTAAGAGTCATTCACAAGGTTGGATATTTGGATAGTACTCACTCATTATTTTTCAAATCAAAAATAATGAAATTCACTGACATAGTGAAGTTCCAAACAGCTCAGGTAATGTACAAAGCAAAAAACAATAAACTCCCAAATAATATCCAAAAATTATTTAATGCAAGACAGCTTTGTTATAATTTGAGGGGCAAACTGAATTTTGATAGGCTCAGTAATAGAACAACCAGAAAAGGTTTCTGTATTTCAATTTGTGGGGTTAAACTGTGGAACAGTCTGAATGAGGAGATCAAGCAATGTTCAAGTTTGAATCATTTTAAGAGAAGATATAAACAGATTGTTTTCCAGAGTTACAGTCATGAAGATGAGTTTTGACTTTACATTAGCCTAATTGATACAGGTGAACTGACAAACAGAGGGATAGACAGACTATGTATGGCTACAATGTGGAAGTGTGTCTGTGAGTGTTGGATGAATGGGAGGGCTAGTGGTAGTATTAGGAAAAATTGTGTACGGGTATAAATGTATTGGTGTGGTTGTGTTTGCATATAAATAGGTAGATATATGTTAAATGTGAAAACAAGCTCGAAAGGTCTTTTGTGCCATGATTTTGAGGAAGCAGGTAGTTTTGAGTTTTGCGTTTTGATTATGATTTTGACCTGTAAATATTGATTAGTGAAAAGGGGTGGGATTGAACAAGTTTTTACTTCTTTCCATCCCGTTTCAAATATGTAGTGAGATTTAATGTAATGTAATGTAATGTAATGCATGTACGTGTCATTACATGTTTGAAATAAATTAACCACTAAAACACTAAACTAAACCTTGAAAACGCAACATTTAAAACCCAAGCATTTTGAGGCACCTGTATGAATCCTGTGTTAAACTGTAGACCTAATATACTTTTTTATCATCATCACATATGCTGGGTACTTGTTAGCATGCTAGCTTGATTTTTATGGTGAGAACTCGTCTGAGGTAGTATTTAACCATTACAAATCTTTTTTTACTGTGTACTATTAAAGTGAGTGAATCTTTGGGGCCCCTTTCAGTTGGGGGTCCCAGGTAAGTGCTTGGTTTGCCTGTTGCGACGGCCCTGCACACAGCCTCCCTCATGCTGGGTTGCACACACACACACACACACACACACACACACACACAGCCTCCCCAGGGTCTGATGTTGGGTTGCACACACACACACACACACACACACACACACACAGACACACACAGCCTCCCCAGGGTCTCATGCTGGGTTGCACACACACACACACACACACACACACACACACACACACACACACACACAGCCTCCCCAGGGTCTGATGCTGGGTTGGTGGCTCTGATACTGGAGCCATGTGTGCGATAGGACGCTTAGAACACCCATGACATCAGCAGCAGTTTCCCACTGTGTGTGTGTGCGTGTGTGTGATAGGGAGGCTCATGACATCAGCAGCCATTTCCCAGAAGCCTTTGCCTGCCAGCTGTGATGTCATTGGACGCTGAACTCAGGAGAGACTTCTCAGCACCCAGGAGTAGTGTGGCTACACTCACATATACGTACGTACGTACATACATACATAAACACACACACACACATGCATACAGATACGCACATGTACATACAAACATATACACACACAAATGCACACAAAGCCTACGCTTCCTTATGCCCTCCCCCCATTGGTACTAAACATGCACACACACTCTCGCACACACACACACACACATGTCATCCACGCAGAGCACTATATTACACACACACACACACACACAACTATACTACAGTAGATAGACACACACACACACACTGCACTGGCTGGAGTTACAACCAGTGGCTCGAGCCAAAGATTAGCAGCTATGTAAAACAGATGTCCTCACCATGCAAACACACACACCAATATATTACATCGACACAAACACACACACACACACTCATCAATATATCAGATTGACACACACACACACACACACACCAATATATTAGATTGACACCTACACTGCACTTCACTAGATAGACACACACACTGCACTACACAAGATACTGTAGGCCTAGATACACACACACACACACACACACACACACACACACACACACACTGCTATACAATGAAGATACATGTACACATATTCACACTGCACTACATTAGACAGACACACTGTACGCGCAAACACACACACACACACACACACACATTTCTATACACCAGATAGACATACACACACTTACTCCCAAGTCTCACATACTTAGTATACCATTCCACCACCTACACAATAATATTCATGTGATATTTATTGTTTA
>JAODXP020007929.1:52500-62500 GCA_027497455.2 Sardinella longiceps | reverse complement strand
GCGTATATAAATCATATTTCGTTTTGAGGGGCTTTTAGTCGAGGTACCAGATCCCTCGCACGATGCATTTTCTATCCACAATATATGACGACATTGATATGGTAGCCTACTGACACTAGCTCTCCGGTAGTTTTTCAACATTCTATTCACGAGTAAGGATGGTTAAAAGTTTTCTCTGTCAAGTGGGCCCTTTGACCTTGGCTACTTCCCTCATAGCATGACGGGTGTTCTTAACTAACAGTTTGTGCAGTGAATTTGAACCAAGTTAGGGCTGTCACTTAACATGTCTATTTAAAAAAAAAAGTTTCGAGAGCTGCACAGAGAAGAAGGGAATCGATAGATTTATTTTTTTCTATGGATAGGCCTATTGTTTTACTAATACAAATGTTCATTCTATTCAAAAGGTAATGGAAAGAGAACCACATAAGACACAAGAGAACAACAATGCGGTATGTGTTAAATATTGGGGAAAAACAATAATTTATACAATAATTTTACAGTAACTTTTAATGTCATGGGGTGTTTATGTAAAGTTTTCAGCTATTGTTCAGTTTTAAAGTTAAATATACTTAATGTTTAGTAGGTTAATGGTGTTTTCTCAATGGCACATCTGATGGATTGTACATCTTGTTGCAGGACACGGATGAAGACCATGTAATGGCTGAAGTAGATGACGGAAGTGAGTCTGAATATGTACCTGAGGAGTCAGAAGACACCTCTGGTTCTGAGACAGCGCATCATAAAAGGTCATGTTCTCCCAAAAAAAATGAAAATGAAGAGGGCACACAAGAGGGCAGGATTGCCGTAAAACAGTGCACAAAAAAGGAGGGGGGAGGAAGAACATGGGACAAAAAAAACTTTTGCATTTTCTGTGGGAAAGGACAGAGCAAATTGGCACGGCACCTTGAAAGGAAACATTTTAAAGAAATTGAGGTAGCACAAGCACTGGCATTGAAAAAAGGGTCTAAAGGCCGACTGAAAATATTCAACTCCCTCAGAAATAAGGGAAACTACCACCACAATATCGAAGCAATGAGAAGTGGAACTGGAGAAATGATAACTGTTAGGCAGCCAAGTGAAAGGGTGGAAAGTAAAGATTACCTGCCCTGTAGGCATTGTTTGGGCTTTTTCAAAAAAATGAATTGTGGAAACATGATGCCGTTTGTTTACAGAAGACTGATGAAGAGCAGAATGGTAACGCAAGAAAAAGAAAGAGGGTGCAAGCAATATCCTCAAGATGCATACCTATGAACAGTAACGTGTCAGAGGGATGTAAGAAAATAATACAAAATATGCATGTTGATGATGTGTCACTCCATATCAGATCTGACCCAGTCATATGCAAATATGGTGAAATGATGTATGAAAAACATGGCCATGACAAAACTCAACATGGCTATATCAGCCAAAAAATGAGGGAGATGGGAAGGTTCATGTTATCTGTTAAAGCTGAAGATCCAAAAATAAGAAATCTAGGAGAAGTTTGTGTCCCAGCAAAGTTTAAGCTTGCCATGTCAGCTGCCAAGGCTACAGGTAGATTTGACGATTCAAACAAAAGCTATGGCGCTCCCTCTCTTCCACCCAAGATTGGCTTTACGCTGAAGAGAGTTTGTGAGATAGTCATTGGAGAGAGCCTCATGAGTGATGATGCAGAGACAGGACAGAAAGCTCAGAACTTTATAAAATTATTGGATACAGAATGGAATACATACATTTCAAGGCGCGCTAGAACCAATCTTGAAGAAAAGAAATGGAACAAATCAAATGCTCTACCATTAACCGAAGACGTCATTGCACTCCAAAAGTACCTTAAAGATTTGGAAGAGAATTCAACAGCAAAAGTTAAGGATCACCCAAATTATGCAGATTGGAGTAGCCTTGCAGAGAGTGTATTGGCTCAGATCATAATATTTAACCGGAGGCGTCAAGGTGAGGCAGCCAAACTCTTAGTAGAGACCTTTGAAAAACGAAACACTGCAGCTTTGAATGCTGATGTACTGCAAGGCCTGTCCAAATTTGAGCAAGATCTCAGTGTGAAATTCACTCGTTTGGAGATTCGCGGTAAGAGGGGGCGAAAAGTCCCAGTCCCTTCTGACAGACCGCATGTGCGCATCTGTCAATTTACTAATCAAGACCAGGTCATCTGTTGGTGTGACTGCAGACAATCCTTATATATTTGCCTGCAGAGATGGAGAGGGTTTCATTAGAGGGTCAGATTGCCTTCGGAAATGCGCCAATGCTTCTGGTGCCAAGTCCCCAGAGCTACTTACGTCGACTAAGCTGAGAAAACAAGTTGCTACTTTGTGTCAGATCATGAACCTGAAGAAAAATGAAATGGATCAAGTGGCCAAGTTTCTTGGTCATGATATACGTATTCACAGGGAATATTACAGACTCTCTGAAAACACAATCCAACTGACCAAAATCAGTAAACTGCTGCTTGCAATTGAGCAGGGCACTTCGTCCTATAAGGGAAAATCACTGGATGAAATAGACTTGGACATGGATGGTAAGCACTGCCAAAAAGTGCTATACAAAAAAAATAACTCTGACCAATCTATTTTTATCTGATATTAGGCTACAGAAACCTGCAATGTCATTACTCATAACCCTGTTGTGTGATGTTTTCTTTTCTAACTTTCAAGATGATGATTGGACTGGTCCTGGGGGTCCCATAGACTCGGGGAGTGAAGCAGATGTGGAGAGTGGTAGGTTTTCGAAGCTCACTGCTTCAATTCAATACAATTCAGTTTTATTTGTAGAATGCCAAATACAATATTGCCTTCAAGCATTTTACAGTGCAAGGAGCACCCATTAAAAAAAAAAAAAAAGGCAGTCAGTAGTTATTCACAAATTGTCTATGGCTAAGCATCATAGTAGCATGTCTAAATGCATTATTTTGTTGTCATTATTATAGTATATTGTTGTCTATAATTGTGGCTTGGCACTGCTGAGCTGTAGCAATCAAGGGGTAGAGTAAATAGTGGGAGAAGCATTTATGTGTAAACTCAACTTTGTCTTTTGTATTCCAGATGATCAGCCAACATCATCTGATGCGACTGTGGAAGAAGATGGCAAGTGTTAGCTCTTCTCATCCTGATGCTGAATTGGCATTGGAGTACTGTAAGATTACACAAGTTTTTCATTTACACTTGAAAGTGCTAATGATGGTGTTGTCTTTTGATGGTGAAGGTCAGGGGGCAACCAAAAGCAGGGCGAAGACCAAACGAAAGAGGAAGACCGAGGGGAAAACCCAGCGTTCGCCCATACTAGATATTGACTCTGATAGAGGTAGGTTTTTATCACATATATTCAAGGTCATGGTCTTTAAAATATGTTTCTTAAAGGACAAATCATGTACCCTTCAGGTCTGTGCATGGACACACACACGCATGCACGTGAGCGTAGGCTACTTCTGTTATGAAAAGCTACTGGGTAATACCAGTAATACCAATGATGAGTGGTGCTGAGCTGTAGCAATCAAGGGGTAGATTAAATAGTGGGGGAAGCATTTATGTGTAAACTCAACTTTGTCTTTTGTATTCCAGATGATCAGCCAACATCATCTGACGTGACTGTGCAGAGATTTCATCATCAAACTTCCCAAGAAGATGGCAAGTGTTAGCTCTTCTCATCCTGATGATGAATTGGCATTGGAGTACTGTAAGACTACTCAACTCTTCATTGATTACACTTGAAAGTGCTAATGATGGTGTTGTCTTTTGATGGTGAAGGTCAGGGGGCAACCAAAAGCAGAGTGAAGACCAAACGAAAGAGGAAGATTGAGAGGAAAACCCAGCGTTCGCCCATACTAGATAGTGATTCTGATAGAGGTAGGTTTTTATCACATATACATTAAATTGCTATTCAAGGTCATGTTTTTTAAAATAGTTTTCAAAAAGGATATCCTTAAAAATATATTTCTTTGCTGTAACATTCAGAAAACGGGGAGTTGTCGGTAGATATTGGTCAGCTGTTCAAAGCGCTTCATGACTATGGGTATCAGTGCTGTACAGCAGTAGTCATTGAGGCAGGATAGGCAGATTTCTTCGGCACAGGTATGATAATGGCAGTTTTGAAGCAGGATGGTACCATGGCTTGTGCCAGGGAAGTGTTGAAGATGTCTGTGACAGGGTCTGGGCGGTGGGGTCTTCTGTTGGCATGTTTTGTTCTGTGCATCAAAGCATGCATAGAAGCATTTCAATTCCTCGAGCCGGGAGCTGTTGCTGTCGCAGCTCTGTGGTGCAGGCTTGTAGTCTGTGATGGCCTGTATGCCCTACCATAGACTCCGTGCATTGTTGTGGTCTTTGAAGTGGGTTGTTATCTTGTGGGTGTTGCCCTGTTTTGCTTTCCTGATGCCACTGGACAGGTTGGCTCTCGCTATTCTCATGCCAGATTAATTCCTAGTTCTGAAGGCTATGTCTCTGGCCTTCAGCAACCTGAGGACGTCGACTGTCAGCCTTGGCTTCCTGTTATCCCAGGTGATGATGGTGTTTGTGTGAGTCACATCATCGATCCACTGGGTGATATAAGAGGTTACCGTGTCCATGTTCTCCTCTATGCCAATCTGGTTGTTGTAAGTAGTTACCTGCTTAAACATTTCCCAGTCCCCCAAATCAGTCCTGTAGAGCAGAGGAGGCCCCTTCTGGCTTCACTCTTACTTGCTTTTGAACAGTTTTGACTCCTTCCACACTTAGTCTGTATGCATGCATTAGCATAACAGTTAATTGGTTAGAGAGTCTGATATGGGTGAGGTGGGTGGCCTTGTTCAACCTTTGTGTCAAGTGTAGACCAGGTCCAATGTGCTGTTCCCCCTTGGAAAATTCACGTGTCAATGTAATTTTGGAAACACGGTTTTAAAGGATAGCTGTGGAGTGATAACCCTGTTTAATGAGCCTGCTAAATGCACTAGTTGGCAAGTGGAACAAAATAATTTGGAACAGCATAGACCTAACGTGAACGTGAAACACTTAGCATTGAGTCAAAGGTACCTCAGATCTTACTTTCGGTTTCGAATAAAGTTAAAATTAATAAAGTGCTTGTTTGCTTCTGCATTCATGTTCAGTCTATGCCGTTTCAAATTATTTTTTTCACTTGCAAACTAGTGTATTTAGCAGGCTAGTTGAACAGGGCTATGCTTGAATTCACTCTGGAGCTATTCTTTAAGATCATCATGATTGAAATCGCCCGCAAAAATGGTGTAAAGATGTTGTTGTGCTGTCAGTTGTTTACTGATAGCTTGGTGAAGTTCATAGTGCTGCCGTCTTGTCACTGTTGTTGGTAGGCCGGATATATACTGCGACTAGAAATATCGCTGTCATTTCCCTTGGTAGATAGAAAGAACGACACTATGATCATAAACTCTGCCAGTGGTGAGCAGTGTTGGCATACTGCCACAGCTTTCAGGCACCTTTCCTCACGAACGTAAACACATATTCTTCTTCCACGTTGTTTGCCTACGTTTACATGGCCCTGTCAGCTTGATGGCATGCTAGCTGCTCATGTTGTACAGCAGGGTCCAGAATGTTTTCATATAGCCATGTTTCAGTTAAAACAAATACACAGCAGTAACTGGTTCTGTTTCCTACAGACAGCATTCAGTGACTTTGAAGAACACTATATTTGACTAATTCTCACTGTATATCTCCATCAGCACCCAATTTGTATTTTCCATATTTCAGATAACGAACCAACATCATCTCACATGACTGCACAGACTTCCCAAGAAGATGGCATCATTTCAGAATGTGGTGTGTTGTTTTTCTTTAAATAAGTATAAATTCTGAATTGGTACATGTTGGGTTGTATTCTTTGTATTTACTTAAAATTGCTGGTGATGGTTTTGTCTTTTGAAGATGAGGCAACTAAAGGCCAGATGAAGACCAAAAGCAAGAAGAAGACTGAGAGGAAAACCCAAACGCGAACACCAAAGTCACATTTTTCTCCAGATCGAGACGGTGACCCTGATAGAGGTAGGTTTACACCTTAGTTCATATCTACACATGACTTGCTAACTCAATAGAAATGTCAATACTGTGCAAAACAGGAAAAGAACCAGAGTGAATTTAAGCATAGACCTGTTGAAAGAGCTTGCTAAATCCACTATTCAAAACTGAAAGTTGACTGAATGTTAAGTGTTTTGCGTTCGTGTTAGAATTTCGAACTGCATTCCATGCAAAATATATTGCTGTTAGAAGGCTTGTGCAGCAGGGCTATGCTTAAACTTACTCCACCTTACTCCAACTTATTCACCATCTTATCTGGACTAAAATATGTGTGTAAAAGCATTTTGGTTTCAGTGATTGTGTTTTCCTTGTCTGGCAACCCCAATTTAAGCACTGGAATGTAATGTTCCCACAAAAAAAAAAATGCTATCTGGTTACTTTGCATTTCAGCACCTATGCTAAAGCTAGGAAATAGCTAAAATGCAAGACTAGGAAAATGCATACACTGAGACCAAAATTTGGCGTTCGTTGTGTTAGCTATGCAATTTTTCACTCTGCCTGTAAGGAGGTCCCCTTGTTCAATTGCCCATCATTTGCATAAAATAGCCTGCTTTTCTATTTTATCCTTGCCCACCTAACAATGTGTTGCTCAACTGCCTTCACTTGTTGCCCGTCTCCCACTACTGTTGATAATGAATGGGCACTAGTCACCTAGCATCTGTGTGTTTGTCACCCGTATGGCCCCAGGGTTTAGCCTGGCCCTCCCTCCCAGTGATGTAACATCATCGCCGTTGCTTGTGGCTGGTCTGGCGTCTGTTTCCCAAAAGCATAGTTGCTAACTTAGTTGCAACTTAGTTAGTTGTCAATGGGAAATTGCATTGCAACCAAGTTAGTTAGCAACTATGCTTTTGGGAAACAGACGCCTAGTCAGCTACAAATTACACAGCGTTGCTAGCCCCCGAAAGATCAGGAATTCCACCAACTTTGTTGGGAACCAATCAACTTTGAGCAGCTTCAACAGCCCTGGGTAGAGGCGTGTTCAAGGCAGTCACGGTACTCAAGCAGTTCCCTTCGCTTCATATGATACTTCAGAGGAAAGAGTAGTGTGATTTGTTAAAGCTTCTGCATAGCCTTTTCTGACATCGACCAGTAGCAAGCCAAGGCATTGAGGGAGGCGGGTCAACGTTTGTCGTCATTAAGGGAAGCGGGCTTTGGGAACCGTTTGTCGTACAGGCTCGTGGTCAGACCAAAATCTCGCGGTCAGACCAAAGTCTCGCAGAGCTTTGAAAGTCGATGGCAATCAGGCTGCACAGGGCAACTCTTGCATCAGTTTACAAATTAGTCCAACATTGTATCAAACACTGTCATTCTTATACCCACCAACAACACTAGGCAGCATCAAAGAACAGGGTTATGGGTTGATGGACTCTGAATTTTCCCTTTAACAGTGCCCAAGAAAGGCCATCAATTATCATACATTTTTGAATACACATCTCCTTACCAAATCATAATAAAATGTTGTGAATACTAATTTGCCGTAATTTTCTGTATTTTCTTAGCCAAACTCAAAAGAAGGCCCTGGACCCAAGAAGAAAGGCAGGCAGTGTGGCGGCACCTTGGGAGAAATGTGACTCTGGGGAGAGTGCCTGGAAAGTCTGAATGTGATGTATGTTTAACAGAAGAAAGAGTGTTGGGTTATAGATCATGGAAGGACGTAAAAAATTTTGTGTACAATTCCATTCAAGCGCGCAAAACAAAGATCGCAAGGCAGAAAAACATGCTGAAAAAGAAATGATTCCGTTGTATTTCATTCTGGCCTTCATTTTGTATCATATAGCATTTGTCATCTGTTAAGATCCCACTGTTAAATGGGAAAATGATGGTGAGTAATTGAATAGTTTTGAGTAAAACTCACCCTATCTGATGACACCTCTTTAGTTGTGTACAGATTGTGGTATCTCTGGCCTGGTGAATAGTTGAATAGTTTTGAGTAAAACTCACCCTATCTGATGACACCTTTTTAGTTGTGTACAGATTGTGGCTTTTCTGGTCTGTTTTTCATTTTTCTTTTTTATTTAATTTAGTGTCTCTAGTGGAGTGGCTAAGCTGAAATTTTCATAAGAATTGTGCACTATGTGATAAAGCGTGAGATTTGGTGTACTTATGGACAAAAATGGTACAAAAAATATCACTTATCAGGTCACTTTGAATTTTGAATATGGCGGCCATGGCAGCCATTTTAATAAGTTTAAAGTTTGGACACGAAAGATAGTCCCTCAGTTTCTATTTTACCTCACAATATAACATAATCATTGTTTAGCTTAATTGAAGGTATAAGGTTAGCTTTCCCATTTCCCTCATAGATGTCAAATTATCGCTCTTTTTGAACAGTCATTATGTCCACTTTCCTGGGTTAAACATGCATCACATTCTGACTTTCCAATGTACAATTCAGGTCTAAAGGATCAGACGCTCAAGCCCAGACCAAAACTACCTTGCCTTGGGTTGCTTGATGTCTGATGGTTTTCCCAAGGCAAGGTAGTTTTGGTCTGGGTTTGAGCTTCTGATCCCATAGACCTGAATTGTACATTGGAAAGTCAGAATGCGTATGTTTAACCCAGGAAAAGTGTTGGGTACAATTTCAACATTTTGGCTGCTAATTCTGGCTGCCATATTGGATTTATATGCCTTTCCAATTGAACTGATATGCACATATGCACTTTATTCTCTTTCTTTGCATGCTGACAAACTGCAATATATCTATACAACCTGTACACCACTACCTCATCTTCTCACAGCCACTGTATGAGAGAGAAATTTCATTCACTACATCACTTGTATCATTGGCAATAGGAAAACTGTTAGGAAATCTGTTGTCACAGATGGCCATATTGCCATGGCCTCTATATTAAAAATTCAAAGCGGCCCGTTATGCCTTTTTTTTATTATTATTATTATTTTTTTAAGACTACCTTTGTTATATAAGTTTGTAATTTGGTACAATTATAGCCAAAGTGCTCAGTTCTTCCCACTATTCTTTACTCTACCCACTAAGACTTTTGTTTTCATTATTTTGTTTTGTTTTTCCCTTTCATCAGATGAGACCGTGTGGGCCAGAGTCATTGTGTTAGCACAACAAATCATTGTTCCATTGGTTACGCAAAATGTTTGTGCTCTAAAGCAATGGTTCTTACACTTCAGTGAAATAAAAGTGAAATTAATAACAATGTAGTCGATATTTCTTTCAAACATTTCCATAGTCTCATGATTTAAATTATTGCCTGTTGGCAGTGAATTTTTGCAACACTTCCATTTACTGGGTTGTGCTGTTAAGGGCACTTATCCAAACATGTTCCACATGTTAGAAATGAATAGCATGTTTCACACTCTCACATGAATGACTTTGAACCTTGCTCTTTAAGAATGCAGTTTTATTGTCAATTCCTTCACATGTACTAGACAAACACAAGAATCTATCAAACATTTCTAAGGTTTCAGGTTTCACTAGTTAATAAAATACATTTTCTGCTATTTGTATGACAATTGAGCTTGGTAAATTACCATTTCTGTTCGTAACTGGCTTCATGACGGCCACTATTCCTAAACTTAAGGATAAATTAGCCTATTCATGTCAGCGTCTGCAGGCCTAAGTTCCTCCATTTCTGATCTCAAGTTCTTGAGCTACCATCCCCCACCCTAATTTTGTCTCCACCATGAAAACATACGGTGTATCAAAATACTGCAAACAGGCAGTTAGGTGCAGCTTAATATGGCACCTGTGAGTTGTAGATTACATACAGTAGATGATCAATCTGAAAAGTAAAGGCAAATATTGAATGTTAGCGCTTCAGATTGTCAGAGTTTCTTAACGTGTTGCAACTGTAAATACGATTAATCTTGGCTGTCCCTTGGGATGTTTTGACATTTTATGTTAACAACAACATAGTTGATCTAGGCTGCAAGTTTGCAGGCCTACAGGTCTGAACAGTGAGCAGAAACTGAGCTCCCATCCCCCACCCCCAATTTTGGCTCCATCACTATGACGACACATACAA